>CAUYPO010024648.1:0-11388 GCA_963574435.1 Cheirogaleus major | reverse complement strand
TTTTTGTGAGAGGTGAAAGGTGTGGGTCCTGTTTCAGTCTTCTACATGTGGCTATCCAGTTTTCCCAGTACTACTTATTGAATAAGGATTCTTTTCCCCAGTGTATATTTTTGTCTGCTTTGTCGAAGATTAGTTGGCTATATGAGGATGATTTTATACCTTGTCACCAATATTTTTGAGATCTTTTTAGAAGTTTTATCTTTCATCTCTGCATTTGTATTATCTTATTCATGCAATTTTTAGGTTTGGAGGATTTTCACCCAAGGGATGCTCCTTGCAATAGACTCTAATGATCAGCAATGAATGAGTGATGGAAGGAGCAGCAGGTTTATGGCTTTTTTTGTTGTTGTTAAGGGAAAAAAATTAACACCCTTCATCAAACCTCCTCTTTCTTCCTTCTTTCCTCCCCTCCACCCCACACACCTTCCCTTGGGATCTCAACTGTGTGATTGGTTGGTTTCCACACAAAGGAAGATTTATTACTTTAATGTCTGTGTGATTTAGTTTTATGTCATCTTACTAGGCACACCGGGGAGTGCCTTTTCTCTCTCTCTCTCTCTTTTTTTGTATACGTTGTAATCCCCTTTGAAGCAAAAATAAAAATGTTCACGTTAGGTGAACAAAGCAGCCCTTATCATCTTCTCGAATTGTACCTTTCTGAGTTAAACATTTGGCGTTGGTGACAAAGCCAGACCAGACCTTGAGGACAAGAGATGTTGAACACCAAGTCTGTAGAAAGCATTCAGCTGATGCATCTCACATCTTTTAAATTATTCTCTGTGGACTCTGTGGTTACTATGTCTGAAGATGTTTACCAAATGGAAACATACCTTCAAAAAAGGAGAATTCTAATTTTTCATCACTTCTTACCTTACTTGGATATTGAATAATGTAATTGGAACCTTGAACTACAATTTTTTATTTATTTGAGATTTAAAAGATACATAGAGGGGCAGTATTCAGGGCAGGGGAGTGTTCAGTCCCCTTCTGAAAATGGTTTTTACAGTAGGGCTAGCACTTCGTCCCCATGTTGAAGGAGTGAAAAGTAAACTTGTGCCACTAGACACAGCACTACCTTGTAATGGAAGTTTTGCAAAGTTGTTGAACCTCTGCCAAGTAGACCAAGAATTCTATGTAAGTGGGTTTTATCATCCATTATTTTTTCCCCACTTAAGTGTATAGTGGCACAGATTGAAATGTCGTTAATGTCTACCATATACCTTACACTTTGAACATGCCACTCACATTCATAATTGGGTTGGTTGATGCCTCATGAGAACTCCAGGTACATACTATACCTGCTGTTTTGCAGGTGATGAATCTGAGGCTCAAAAAAAAAACAAGTGACTTCCCAAGGCCAATGGGAAGTACAAGACCATTAAATTCTTCAGATATCAAGTCCTTTCCATTCTTCACTGGCATAGAAATGTCAAGTTATGTCCTTATGAGAAGACTAGGATTTCCAAAGAAATTACACAAGATGATTTAAATCCCTTGGGCCTTTCCTCCTTATACTGTGTAGGGTCAGCATTCCGCCAAAGCCTGTGGGCTCCCAGAAGCAGGGGAGGATAATGGGATGAAAATCTGTATAGCTTTCTTAAGGAGAAGCAGGTGGGGAAGTGGACACTGAATAACAAACTAATAATGCCCAGCCAGTGTTCCAATTCTACAGACATTAGAGACGACTTCTCTTAGTTTTCGGAGACAATCTTCAACACAGGAGTTCCAATCAATCAATCAATCCATAAATAAATAAAGCAAATGAGATGATTGAGTCTTTGCAGGAGGAAGGAAGAATGAGCCTATACCACATCCATTTGCTGAACTACTGACTTTTCTTTCAACAGGAAAACACAAAAAATAGTTCCAATCTTTTTCAGTGAGGAAAAGGTGTATAGGAGGAAATGTGTAGGAGTTTGGAGTTGGATAGGGCTGGAGGCTGGGGGCCGCGAGCTGACAGGCATCCCGGAAGCTCACCTGTAAGTTTCCATTCACATCTCCTCTCAGTTTGCACATGTCCCCAACCCTTGTTTTTCTGTATGCCATTCTGAACGCCTCTGGCTTTTCCTCATGAAGTTGGACCTCTGAGTGTGAGGAAAGGACTTGGTCTTTTAGGCTGATAGCTGAATGACTTTTTACATTTAGTAAGAACCTATGGTTCTCAATGCCACCTGTTAAGGACTGAATTGTATTCCTCCAAATTCATATGTGTAAGCCCTGACCTCAATGTGACTATATTTGGAGATAGGGTTTTTAAGGAAGTATTTGTGGTTAAACGAAGCCATAAAGGTGGGTCCCTAATGCAGTAGGACTGGTATCTCACAGGAGGAGGAAGAGATGGCAGGGATGCATGAGCACAGAGAAGAGGCCATGTCAGGATGCAGTGAGAAGGTGGCTACCTGCAAGCCAGGAAGCAAGCCCTCACCAGGAACCAGCAGTGTTGGCACCTTGGTCTTGGACTTGCCGCCTCCAGAACTGTGAGACAACAAGTTTCTGTTGTTTACGCCACCCGGGCTGTGGTGTTCTATTACAGCTCCCAGGCAGGCGAATCCCACCAAACGGACCACCGCTGTGCTCTCTGGCATAAGCGTGTACAGAGGTCTACCCTAACCTCCCCATGGGGAGACATTTCCTAGCAGCTTGGAGGGTGCTCTCTGTGGGAGAGTTTATACTCAGATTCATAACCATTATTTTTATTTTGTTTTTAAAAATGCTGACTATTTCTTTTTATAGAATGTCGTTTGTTCTTTTGGGTAGATGCCCAGTAATGAGATTGCTGGCTCAACTGATAAGACATCTGCACTCGAATGTTTATGGCAGCACAATTCACAATTTCAAAGATGTAGAAACAACCCAAGTGCCCATCAATACATGAGTGGATGAATAACATGTAGTATATGTATACCATGGAGTTTTACTCAGCCACAAACAATGGTGATATAGCACCTCTTGTATTATCCTGGATAGAGCTGAAGCCCATTCTACTAAGTGAAGTGTCCCAAGAATGGAGAAACAAGCCCCACATGTACTCACCATCAAACTGGTATTAACTGATCAACACCTAAGTGCACATATAGTAATAACATTCATTGGGTGTCAGGCAGATGGGAGGGGGGAGGAGGAGATGGGTAAATTCACACCTAATGGGTGCGGTGTGCACCATCTGGGGGATGGACATTCTCATAACCTAAACGTTTGTACCCCCTAACTATGCTGAAATAAAAATAACTAAATACACATAAAAAAATAAGTAAAAATGCTGACTAGCCTAATATATATTAAATACAGTCAGGCTGCCACATTTTGTGGGTGCAGCTACTTCTTGAATTGCCCAGTCCCATATTTCCCTGCAGCCGAGTGTGTTCATTATGACATTCGTGGTCAGCAAAGGCCCACTAAGTGACTCACCTCTGACCTGTAGACGGTGGTGTCTGGATTTATAGCCAAGTCTGAAACTCCAGAATGGGCAGGGCCAATGTCCTTGGATGGTGAAGATCTCTTTCTAATGACACGTGTCCCTCTCTGGCCCACTCCACGATTACCAGGCTTCAAGGAAGGTTTGCACTTGGGTTCCATCTTTCCACGTGGAGTCTGCACACCTGTCGCCTATTGGCAGCTCAGGAAGATCTGGATCGGGAGCTGTGCCGAATTGTGACTTTCCTGCTTGTCACCAATAGCCATGGCCAACATGGTAGGAAACGTAGGGAAAGGCTGAGAATTCCACTTCTCTTTCTTTCTAGAGAACAGTATTTGCATACCAGGGAGTATTAAAGCTGTGGTGTGAATGAATGGACACCAGCTTGAACTCATTCACAGCACTGCAGAGGGCATTCATTCTGCTGAGATAATTCTATAAAGCCAGGCCTGCTAAAATGGACATTAAAATAAAAGTCTCTCCAGAGTCTTTGACAGGGAATGTGTCCTGACCAAAGCACCATTTTCTAGTCTACTCAGCTGGTGCATGGAGGAATGTCATCTTAACTTCACCAGCTACTTCACTGCGTGTGGTCTATAGCCCTGGACGCCAAGCTTCCTCTCCTACACCTCCACTGAGTTTTCCTTTGCTAGTAATTTCAGTGTTTTAGGATGTTAGATACCAGGGTCGTATCCATTTGACAGGCTCTGACTGCAAACTGGAATGCATAATATAAAATGCAAACCATAAAGGTGAGTACACAGGTTGGCCAATGATAGGTTATGTGACCTGCAATTTGAGAGTCAAAAACAAGTTAGTCCAGGGATCCTGGGGGGATGGGACAGCTCCTTGTCTTGACTGTGGTTGCAGATATACAGACATACGCACGATAACGTTGTGCAGGACTAAACACACACACACACACACACACACACACACACACGAGTTCTAGTAAAGTGGGGGTATCTGCATAAGTTGAAGTGATTGTAACCATGTTGGTGTCCTGGTGGTGAGATTGTGCTACAGTTTTGAAAGATGTTACCATTGAGGGAATCTGAGAGAAGGATATCTGGGCTCTCTCCCTATTATTTCTTACAATTGCATGTGAATCTGTTTATTTCAATAAAAGTTTTAATTAAAAAAGTTAGATTTACTTCCTAACTATAATTTACAAATCTCTACATGTTAGCAAAGCAATGGGGGAAAATATTATCTGATAAAACACAGAAGTGAAATAGTACTCTTAATTGTTTTAACTGTGGATAATGTTTTCCAGACTGTTCCACCAACAGGCATAAAAATTGATTAGCACACACTCCTGTTCAGAGAAAAGATGGAATCCCATAGAAATCCTGGGACAGACAAATGAAGAGATTCAAACATTTAGAACTATGCTGCTGAGACCATTTCAATTTTTTTCCTATTCTAAACATCATGCTATTCATAGAAAATTAGGAAACTAAAATAAAGCATAAGAAGGGAAAAAAACTATAATCCCAAGACTCAGAGATGACAATAGTTAACATTTTATTTTAGTTCCAGCAGTCTTTTGCTCTATTTAAATATATATTTGCATATAACAAGTATTTCCCCACTTTCCAGGAATTTTTTTATACATTTCCATGGCTTTATAAAGCAGATTTGAAGTGTGGTTGTGCAAATCTGACATCTCACACATCTATTGGCATTCGGGCTTGTGTCCATTCTTGCTGGCCAGCATCCTTTCCAAGTGGTCATGCCATGCTTTATGAAATACAGTTATGAACTATTTTTGGTATCACATCTCGACTGTGCTATTTAGATGAACCGTTTCTTTGATGTTGGGTAGGCAATTTGTTTTTAACTTTTCATTATGATAAACCATGCTGTAAAGGAAATATTTTTGCATAATGCTTTTCTAAATTTTAGGTTATTTCTTTAGGATAGATCCCCAGGAATAGAATTAATAGGTAAAAATGTATGACCATTTTTAAGGCTTTTGATATGCATTGCCAAATTGTTTTCCAAAAGGGCTGCAATCTTCGATATACACAACTGTGCAGGGGTTTCCAATAGTAGCAATTTCTCTGAGTTTCTGTCTCTCTTCTCCCCCCTCCTCTACTTTTCTGATGTTATAGGTAGAAGATGATATGTATCTCATTGTTTTAACGTACAGTGTGGTCAAGCATTTTCGTATACATCTTTAGTCATTTGTATTTCTCTCTCTTGTGAATTGATTCTTACACACTTTGTGTATTCATTGGGACAGGGGCAAAATTGTGCAGCAGTGATATTTTTGTCACAAATATAAAGATATTATTGGCTTTCTTTATTGATAACCTCAGTAATTTGTAATAACTTAAATGTTGGAGACATGCTAGAGGCATTTATTATTTTTTTGTAAGCTTAATTCTCATATTTTCACTATTTGATTTTTGAGTTAAGAATGTAGGTACTCTTTGACTTACGATGGGATTGCCTTCCAATAAACCTGCTTTAAGTGGAAAATATTGTAAGTTAAAAATGCATTTAATATACGTAACCTATCCAACATCATAGCTTAGCCTAGCCTACCTTAAATGTGTTCAGAAAACTTACATTAGCCTACATAAGGCCTATTTTATAATAACGCATTGAATATCTCATGTAATTTATTGAACAGATCATGCTGGAATCGCACTGGTTTCTCACCATCGTAAAGTTGACAAATTCTAAGTTAAGCCATCATAAATTGGGGGCCCTCTGTACGGTGCAAAGGAGACTGATGTTTGATGTGAAGTCCAAAATATTGGAGTGAGGGAGTAAGCATGTGAATAATGACATCCAAACAAAGACTGGAATCTCAGCCCGCAGACCCAGGCTAATATGAGGAAAAATGTTGAAGAGAAAAGAATCCACCTTCCGAATCCTCGTCTCACCTTTCTGCACTCTACTGACTCCTTGTAGGACCTCACGCTCTTCTCTCACTTCTTCCTTTGGGAATGTGTTCTTTCAAACTCCATTATCTCTAAGATGTAGAGTAATATTAATCTTTACTAGAGACTGTGCATGTCAATAGATCTGAATCCTCACAAGAAGTTGTAGAAACACTGGACATGAACACTTAGGCAGCAGCCAGGAAATAGAGCAGAATTCTCAGGTCATCTAATGCTCTCGAGTCAACTAAGTCCTAATGATTGGGACCAAGTCAGGAACAATGCTGTGAGAACAAAAGCATGATACTATACATTGAAGCTTTTTTTTGAGACAGAGTCTCACTCTTTGCCCGGAGTAGAGTGCCATGGCGTCAGCCTAGCTCACAGCACCCTCAAACTCCTGGGCTCAGGCAATCCTCCTGCCTCAGCCTCCCAAGTAGCTGGGACTACAGGCATGTGCTACCATGCCTGGCTAATTTTTTCTATATATTTTTAGTCAGCCAATTAATTTCTTTCTATTTTTAGTAGAGATGCATCTTGCTCTTGCTCAGGCTGGTTTCGAACTCCTGACTTTGAGCGATCCTCCCGCCTCAGCCTCCCACAGTGCTAGGATTACAGGTGTGAGCCACCACGCCCGGCTAGAGTGTTTTCCTGCACTGCATAAGTTCCCGGGTTGTATCCTTTCCACAATCTCCTTGCTCCCCTAAGAAGTAACCACCATCTTGACTTTTGTAACAACTGTAAACACAGAAATTGTTTTTATTTAAAGTTTTAGTGCCCATGTATGCATTCCCTAAACAATACTGCTCAATTTTGCTTGTTTTTGAGATTTATATACATGGAATGATACTGTATTATTCCTTTGTGTCTTATTTGCTCAACTTCTTATTTGCGAGACATATCCAAGTTGTTGCACACACCTGTCCTCTTACTGTTGCATAGTATTCACTGCATGAACACACCACAGTTGTTTTTTTTTTTATTCTACTGTTGGTGGATGTTTGAGTTGTTTTCAGTTTGGGCTACCATAAACGACGTGCCTATGAACATTCTTGTACATGTTTCCCAGTACATACGTGAGAGAGTTTTTCTAAGATATAGAACCAACAGTCAAACTATACACAGGTTCAATTTTATCAGATAGCACCAAACTGATTTCCAAAATGACTGTACCAATTACACAGGAAGCAGGACATTCTAACCAGGGGCAGAAATTATAACCAGGGTGTAAAACCAAAAAGACCCATACATTTTCTTGTCTAAAACTCTCAGAGGTTTTCCCTTTTTACTTGGAATGTGATCCAAGTCCCTGCTATGGCTCACAAGGCCCTGTGTGACGGGACCCCTGCCTTAATCTCTGACCTGTGCCATTGTGGCTCTCCCCTTTGCTTGTGGCACTTGCTGTCCCCACTCTCTGGAATGTTCTTCCACTAGACATTTCCATGGCTTGCTCCCTCACTTCTTTCTTATTTATTTAGTAGAAACAGGGTCTCATTATGTTGTCCAGGCTGGTCTTGAACTCCTGGGCTCAAGCTATCTTCCTGCCTCCCAAAGTGCTGGGATTACAGGCGTGAGCCACCATGCCCAGCCCTGCTCCCTCACTTCTTTCAGTTCTTTTCTTCAGTGACACCATGCTTGACCAATTTTAGGTTGGAGCCTCCAGCATTCCTTATCCTTGTCCTTTTCTCGGCTTTATTTTTCTCTATAGCCTAGCCACTTGGGTTCCATTCTGCCTCAGCCAGCTCTCCCTCCTCTGCCAGAGCTTGACAGACTGTATCTCCTTCAAAGTCCTTAAGGGCAGTCATGCCTGACTGTTTGGGGGCGTCTAGCTGCCCCTTCTGGCTGATCCACCTTTCTGAGTCACTTTTTATCACATCACCTTGGGATAGTGAGAATAGCTACTCTCATGCTCTGAAATATTAATAATTTGTTTGTCTACCTGTTTGCTTTTTGTTCCCACCCCACCCCTCATTTTTATGGGAGCTCTATAAGAGAGAAAACTTAGCTATCTTATTTACTACCAAGGCCAGTGCCAGACACCTAATAGGCCCCAGGCTGGTTGTCAAGTCTCCCAGAGACTGCCGGGCCGCTACACTCACACCTAAGACTTGCTCTCTCTGGAAATTCTCTGAACCCAGTTATCCTACCTCCTCTGCTAGTTCCCAACATCTCTGACTCAGTCTCTCAGCGCCCTTCTTTTTTTTTTTTTGAGACAGTCTCACTCTGTTTCCTGGGCTACAGTGCCGTGGTGTCAGCCTAGCTCACGGCAACCTCAAACTCCTGAGCTCAAGCGATCCTTCTGCCTCAGCCTCCCAAGTAGCTGGAACTACAGGCATGCGCCACCATGCCCGGCTAATTTTTTTCTATATATTTTTAGTTTGCCAATTAATTTCTTTCTATTTATAGTAGAGACGGGTCTGGCTCTTGCTCAGGCTAGTTTCGAACTCCTGACCTTGAGCGATCGCCTGCCTGGCCTCCCAGAGTGCTAGGATTACAAGCATCAGCCACTTCGCCCAGCCTCTCACCGCCCTTCTGCAGCTGCTGCTGCCTCCACCACTGCTTCCCTATGTCCCCTGTGGGAGCTCTTGGGGGGCCTGAAGCAGCAGATCTGGACATCAAGGTTGGAGAGACTCAGGCCTCAGGGGACTAAAGCTCAAGAAATACTTTTTGACTGAATAAAGAAAAAGACTTCAGAGCCGACAGGACCTCCCCAGGTGGAGAAGAGAGCAAGGGCACTCCAGGCAGGAGGAACAACATGAACAAAGGGCTGGAGGCATGAAAGTGCACGTCGTATCTGAAGAACGTGTTCTGGTCTGGTGCTGTTGGAGGGTTTTCAGTGGAGGGAGGTGGCAGGAGAGCATGGCCTGGCAGGCCTGGAAGGGGAGGGCTGGATGGGGAGGTCTGAGCTCCCTGCAGGATCAGCAAGGCTCAGTGTGTCTTAGGTTTAATCCTGCCCCTCACGGTAGCCCCTCCTGCTCCATCCCTGCCCTCCCCTTCACCCAGCCCCCAGCCTGGCCGCTCCTGCAGCTGAATGGACTTCTCTCTGGGCCTACGCTTGGGGCCTCGCAACAAGAAGGCTGCCCACCAAGACCCCCCTACCCCCTCCAGGCATGGTCCACCAGCTGCCTCTCCTTGTCTACCCTGTCCCCTCTCTGCCTGTACCTTCCCCTGCCCTGGCTGTCCCCCCCCCACCTGCTCCTGCACTGCCTGTCCCTCTTACACAGCTCCCTGCCCCTCCTGTCCCAGCATCCCTGGTCCACCCTGCACCTGCTCTTGCCCTCCCTGCCCTGCTTGTCCACCCTTGACTTGTCCCCATACTTCCTGTGTCCCATGCTCCGGTCCACCCCTAGCCTGCTGCCACCCCTCACCTTGCCCCATTTACCCTTGCTCCAGGGGCAGAGCTGCTTGTTTGAGCTCCCACATGGGCTGCAGTGACAGCTGCAGCTGTGGCCGAGGGGCTGCCTGGGGGCCTCCCGGCACCACTGGCTGTTGCAGCTGCTGCTTCAGGGGGCAACGCACTTCTCGGGGACGCTGTCTGATAGTCTAGGTGGACTGCTGCCCACCAAGAGACTGTTGGTCTCCTGGAGCACTTCCGTAGCTGCTTCCTCAGGCAGGGAGGCAGGAGCTGGGGTGGGGTGGGGAGAGGGATCGGCTGGACCCCTCACCTGGGCAGGCAGAGGCAGCAGGCTTCTCAGAGCCCTCCTCCCGCCCAGTCCTGGGGGAGTATCTGCTTTGAAGTTAGTTTCTGGGTGTGCTCCTACTGGTTCCAGAATCTCTTCTTCTGCAACTTCTGGAATGGAAAGTGTTCTTCTCAGAGCCTCCCCCTACAGCAGCTGAAGGTGAGCAAGTTGGCCATTTCTTCCCCTCTACTGGGCCTCCACTGGAGTCTCCTCTGCAGTTTGCATGGAGGTGGACTCTGCCTCTAGAGGAGGTAGAGGATCCTTTGTCCCGAGGTCACTTCTTCCCCCTTGGAGTTCCACCCACGTCTCTGATTGTCCCAAGAGTCTCTGAACCCCTGACCTCTCACCTTGAGTCAGGCAGGGGTTAGTGGCCTTTGGACCAGAAGAGGAGGCTGAGTAGAGGGTATCTGGTTCCTCCCTCCCTATGGATATCTTTGACATCCTTTGTGGTCATTTGTTTCTAGCCAGGAACCCTCTGCTTGGATGTCTTGTCTTTCAAATCTCTGAGAGCTCACTCAGCCTCATGACCTCAATCTTGCAGCAATAATCCCATCTGTGACATCCATGCTTATCTGGCATGGGGATGAAGGAAGCTGGGAACCCTTGACTCAGGCTCCTAATAATCCCATCCACAGATAGCTAGCTGTAAGTCTCCTGTCCCTGGGGGTGGGGCTGGAAGCCTCACCAAGAGAAGCCACCAAGAGATAGCTAGAAGTGAGAGACTCAGCTATCTGCCCAGAACTAGCTCATAGGCTGAGTCCCTAAGCCCCCTCCATGTTTCTCAAGTTCTCTGGCTCCTACACTAACCTGTTTCTTTTTTTTTTTTTTCCAGTCATAAATACATAATAACTAATCTGCTTCTTAGCCTTCTTTTTCTTAGCCTCCTTTAGAACTCTTTGTTATTTTCTTTCTCTGTTTATTTTTTTCCATCTATCTTTCTACTTCACTCTCTCTGTTTCTGTTTCCTTCTATCACTGGGACACTTTGCCTTCAGATTGTTACATCTGTTTCTCCCTCCCTATACCTCTATTCCTTCCGCTATTTCCCTGTCTAATTTAAAATCCATCTTGGCCCGGCGCGGTGGCTCACGCCTGTAATCCTAGCTCTCTGGGAGGCCGAGGCGGGCGGATCGCTCGAGTTCAGGAGTTCGAAACCAGCCTGAGCAAGAGCCAGACCCCGTCTCTTCTCTACTATAAATAGAAAGCAATTAATTGGTAAACTAAAAATATATAGAAAAAATGAGCCGGGCATGGTGGCGCATGCCTGTAGTCCCAGCTACTCGGGAGGCTGAGGCAGTTGGATTGCTTGAGCCCCGGAGTTTGAGGTTGCTGTGAGCTAGGCTGATGCCACGGCACTCTAGTCCAGCAAGCAACAGAGTGAGACTCTGTCTCAAAAAAAA
>CAUYPO010024647.1:0-10507 GCA_963574435.1 Cheirogaleus major | reverse complement strand
TTTCTGCTTGATGGTTCTTGGCATATATGAATGCTTCTGATTTGTGTATATTGATTTTATAGCCTGAAACCTTACCAAATTCATTTATTAAATCTAGGAGTCTCTTGGAAGAGTCCATGGGGTTTTCTAGGTATAATATCATATCATTGGCGAAGAGTGAGAGTTTGATTTCATCTGTCCCCACTTGAATGCCCTTAATACCCCTCTCTTGTCTGATGGACAGCAAATTTTTTGAGAGCAAATGTTATTTAAGAAAGACAGTTGAAAATAACCTGCTTGATAGCTTTTTATTAGGCTGACAATTTTATAATTTTATTATTGAATTAAGCATATAGAAGTTTCTCTGTTTATAAACTTTGAGCTTATGAATTTTCATAGATAAAAATTCTCTGGGCAGAACAAAAACCCATCAACTCTGTCCATCCTCAATAGATGGCATTAGAGATTGCTTGTATAGTGTCATTTTGGAATTGGCAGGGGGGAAGGACTTTCGAAGTGGCCATGTGAAAGCTAATCCGTTTGTAATCAGAGGAGCTTCCTTGTCCTTTGTAAGGCAGCAGGAAAACACAGCACCAAACATAGCCCTTTTGGTTCTGATATATTTATTTTATTTTTATTTCATCATATTATGGGGGTACAAATGTTGTTAAGGTTACATATATTGCCCTTGTCTCCCCTCCCACCTCAAGTCAGAGCTTCAAGAGTGTCTATCCCATAGGTGGTGCGTATCACACTCATCATGTATGTATATACCTATCCCCTCCTCCCCCCTCCCACCTGCCCGACACCCAATAATTTTTTTTTCTGACATTTTGGTTACATGTTATATCTTTGCCTCTCCCCAGGAAGGGTTAGAGGTATGCCCTTCCCCTCCACAGTGCTATTGATTAACCCTTAGGCTGCTTTGTTTTCCTCAAAAAAAATAGCTCAAGGATAAAAAGTTATTGGTCCCTCCTAGGTATTTACCAAGGAGAAATAAACACCTGTCCATACATGTCCATACAAAAACTTGCACATGGCTGTTCATAGCAACTTTGTAATATTTATCTCAAATAAATATCTGAAAGAACCCAAATATCCAACAGTAGTTGGTAGATCCATACAATGGAATACTATTCAGCTATAAAAAGAAATGAACTACCGATACATGGAAAACATGGATGGATATCCAGAGAATCATGCTCAGTGAAAAAAGCAAGTAACAAAAGTAACAAAAGGTTACGTATTGTCTGATTCCATATATGAGAAAGCCTAGACAGGAAAAATCATAGCAACAAAGTAGATCAATGATTGCCTGGGACAGGGATTGGGGAGAGGGAATCTACTGCAAAGCAGCTAATGAGAATTTTTTAGGGTCATAGAACTATTCTGTATCTTGACTGTGATGATGGATACATGACTGTATTCAATTGCCAAAATTCATTAAACTATACATCTAAAATAAGTAAATCTTATTATATGTAAATTATGCCTCAAAAAAGTTATTTTTAAAGTAATTGTGTAACATTTTATAAAAAGCTTTCATTCAAGATGATATTTATTTTTAATTAATAAAGTTTATTTTTTAGATTGGTTTTAGGTTCATAGTCAAAATGAGCAGAAAGTACAGAGTTCACATACATGTGGGCGTACACATACACACACACACACACACACACTGTCTCCACACACACATAATCTCTCTGGTAATATCAACATCCTGCATCACGTAGTACATTTGCTACAATCGATAAATCTACACACCATTATCACCTAAAGTCCATAGTTTATATTAGGGTTCACTCTTGATCTTGCACATTCTATGGGTTTGGACAAATGTATAATGACATGTATCTACCATCATAGTATCATATGGAGTAGTTTCACTGTCCTAAAAATCCTCTGTTGTATTAATATATACCATATTTGTTATAATTTCTACTTGCTGCCCTTGTTCATTTTTTCCATTTTTGTCCCACACTTGTCCTGTCCCTTGCAGTTTTAACTGAGCATTTTGTATGTTTCTATTTTCCCTCCTTTCTTATCGTGTCTGTTATATATTTTCCACTTCTTATGGTGATTGCCCTAGAGTTTGCAATATATATTTACAAATAATCCAAGTTCACTTTCAAATAACAGTATACTAAGTCTTGGGTATCGTGGGTAGTGCAAGTACATTACAATAACAATAACAAAATATTCTTAACTCATTCCTCCTGTCCCTTGTATCATTGCTGTCATTCATTTAACTTATATATAAACACACCTAGCAATATATGTATATGTGTAATCAAACACATTATTGCTATTATTATGTTGAACAAACTGTTTTCTGATAGATCAATTAAGAATAAGAAAAATACTTTCATTTATTCCTTTTCTGATGTACTTCCTTTTTATATATTGACCTGAGTTTCTGACCTACACCACTTTCCTTCTCTCTGAGGAACTTCTTTTACCATTTCTTGCAAGGCAGGTCCACTGACACCAATTTCCTCATTTTTATTTGTCTGAGAAAGTATTTATTTTTCTTTCACTTTTGAAGAATAATTTCATAGGGTACAGAATTCTAGGTTGGTGGGGTCTTTTTCTCTCAACACTATAAATATTTTACTTCATTTTTTTCTTGCTTCAATGATTTATAAGGAAAGGTCAGATGTAATTCTTATCTTTGCTCCTCTATAGATGAAGTGATTTCTCTGGTTTCTTAAAAGATTTTTTTCTATATCTTTGATTTTCTGCAGCTTGAATATGATATGCTTATGTGTGAGTTTGTTTAGTTTGGTCATTATTGCTTCATTCAATGCTTCTGCTTCTTTCTCTTGTTCTTCTGGTATTCCACTATACATACCTTTTGTAGTTGTCTCACAATTTCTAGATATTTTGTTCTTTTGTTCTTTTTCCCCCTAGTCTTTTTTCTATTTGGTTTTCAGTTTTAGCAGTTTTTATTGTCATATCTTGAAGTTCAGATTCTTTCCTCAGCTGTTTGTAGTCTGCTAATGAGCCCATCAAAGGTATTTTTATTTTTGTTATAGTGTTTTTGATCTTTAGCATTTTTCAATTTTCTTTGAATTTCCATCTTTCTGCTTACATTATCCATCTGTCCTTGCATGTTGTCTAATTTTTCCATTAAAATCCTTAGCATATTAATCAGTTTTTTAAAATTCCTGATTTGATAATTCCAACATTCCAGCAGTATTTGACAATATACTATAGTATAGTGAAGAGACTATACTAAATCTCTTCAAACTGTGTTTTGACAATATACTATAGTATAGTGAAGAGACTATACTAAGTCTCTTCAAACTGTGTTTTGTGCCTTTGAGTATGCCTTGTAATTTTCTGTTGAAAGGTGGATATGGTATACTGGGTAAAAGCAACTGCAGTAACAGGGCTTTAGTAATGTGGTAGTAAGATGTGGGAGGAGTGGAAGCATTCTATAGTCCTATGATTATCTCTGAATCTTTTGTTGAGCCTGTGCCCTTGGACTGTGAACTTTACCAGTGTTTCTCAGTCCCCACCCTTCCTTAGTGGGGACAGGTTGGCTGGAGATTTGGTGTTGAGTATTTCTGTTCCCCTAAAAGTAAAAAGTTAGAGGGAACTGGGTATTTCCCTTCCCTCAGCTAGGTTAGGCTCTGATATAGCCCCAGCAGGTGAAGCTCTGATAAAGTATTTTCTCCTAAGGGCAGGCCTTGTGAAGAAGAGCATAATGCTCTCATGTATTTCAAAATGGTTCCTTTCCCTCTCCCCTGCTGGAAACACAAGGGAATTTTTCTTCAATATTCACTTTGAGGACTTGGTAGAGATCCTGGAGGTAAAACTCACAAAATATGGGTCTCTCTATGACTGAGTCCCCCTGGAGTTTTGAACTCTGAGAGTTGTCCCCACTGAGCCTCTAGGAATCTGTCAATTACAATTAAGGTTTTCCTACTCCAGCACTGGTTCCTGCTGAGGTTTCTCCTCTTGTGTTTCTGCTCTGGTATGTTGTGATTCTCTGTATCTACCTGTCTCTTCAACTTTTGGGGCAGTGGTTTGCTCTATGACCTCACTTTTCTGATGGATCTAAGAAAATTGGTTGATTTTTCAGTTTGTTCAGCTTTCTACTTGTTAGGATGGAGTGGTGACTTCTAAGCCATAATTATTTATTTTTCTTACTTAGTATACCTTCTTTATCAACTCAGTCACTGTTTCCTATGGTAAAGCGATAAACAGATTTGTTTGTTTTTTAAAGGAAAAGTGATGCACAACAATAAAAATGAAAATCCTTCTCAATTCTTTAGATGATATTCTATTTTCATGAACATATTTTCTTGTTGTAAATTCATACTAAGTAAATAATGATGGCATTAGCTGGCATTCTTGGTGTGCTTTTGATCTTCTTTTTCCAAAAGCAACTGCCAGGATAACTTCCTAACAAACATCACTTAACCACTAAATGAGTCTATTTCATATATAATGATGGTTTATTTAGATATTGCTCTTCATTCCATTCTATTGCCATTAACAATAATGAGATTTCCACACTTTCTCTGAAAAAAACAACATAATATATTCTTTTAGCAATTGTTTCTCTGCTGAATCTTACTGTAGAAAATGGAACATGTCTTCTGAATCATGTTTGATGGCTCTAGTCTTACCCAAAGCCCTCAAGTTTAGGATTCACATGTAATTTGAGCTGTATTTGTGGCTTTTATCATACTGTATTATAATTGACTATTTACTTATCTTTCTCCAGACTACTCTTGGAGATTTTCAAGGGAAAAAGTCATGTCTTATTTATCTCTGTATCCTCCATGCCCAGCACCATGCCTGGCACATACTTAACACTCAGGAAATACTTGTCTAACTGCATGTACTTCTTCTTGCCCTTGGCACATCCTTTGCCAAATGTTCAGTCACTCACTCACTCATTGAACATACATTCATTGCCAGAATGCTCTTTTCTGTGAAAATTAAAGGGGAATTTTTCAAATACCACCTTTTCTGTATAACCTTTTCAAAGAAAGGTTTTCATTGTACATCATTTATTTAATAACAAAATTTTCATTGAGCACATCACATGTGCCAGGCACAATGCAAGGCACTGAGACAACAGTGATAAACAAGATAGATGAGATATTTGCTCTTACAGTGAAAGACACAGACATCAAACAACTATTTAGTTATAGAAGAATGTGTCTCATTATAGCACAATCACATTGCTTCAAAAGTGCCTTTCCTAGGGGAAGAGGCAAGATGGTGGATGAGAAACACCTCCAGCCAGAGTGTCTCTGCAAGAAGGAAAGATTGTTAGATGAAAGTGAAAAAAAACCAAACAGGCAGACAAACATAGATTGGATGAGGGTCATAAGGAAGGGTGCATGAACCTACAGGAGATTCCACACAGGAAGAGGTTGTGGAGTAGAACTGTAAGGGGAAAGGTATCAGCAGGTTCTAAACCCCAAGAGGCTTGAAGACCAGTGACAAGAGTAGGAGGAGCAGTTTGATTTCCTTTTCCTTGCATCTCGGACTGCTGGTGGGCTCCAGAGCTACTGGAGAGAGCTACCGACACCAGTGCAGAAATGGCTGCTGCCAGTGAGCGGTGAGTCTCTTGTGGACAGGGCACAGGGCTCCCAGATCCCTTAGGATACCTCCTGCCCCACATACCTGAGCCAATTGGCAGGTGCCATCTTGCTTCATTCTCCTTTTCCCTCCCCTACCTGTGGCTGCCAAGAGGGAAAATTTAGATAGCACCAGGAGGCATCCACAAGAAATGGAACATTTCCTTTTGGGGTCCTATAGTGGACTGAAGGGACACTCAGACTGTGAGCTCCCTACCTGCTGGCCCTCCCTGGTGAGGCTTGCCTGGTGACTCCAGCAAAGTGGGGCAAATCCCGAGACAAAGAGACATTGATCCATCTTGGACACCTTGTGGAAGACTTGAGACCAGCATTCTTCTCCCTGACAGGGTCAGGGACTGATCTCTGGGGCCCAGGGAGATCCCATACACTGAGGTCTTGATCACATTGCCTGGGGACACAGAAGGGATATTTGTGAACTAGTCTACTTAGATGTATGTGCCTTCGGGGCAGATGAGAGTGGATACTAGCTGCAGCATACTTGAAGGGCAACTCTCCTCTCGAGGGAAGGCTGCACCCCTAGCTCAGGCTATGATCCTGGGCAGGGAACCTCCCAGCTCACATCACAGTCAGGGGAGCTCAGCTGGTTTGAGGTCCTGCCTGCTGACAGAGGCCCAGGAGAAACCACAGGATGAGGGGGTGAAAAAGAGCAAGGCCAGCTCCAGACTGCCAGACTGTGGGTCTCAGACAGTCTCACCTCCACACACAGACTTTGTGGCTGAGTGGGGCCATTTCAGTCCCTCCCTGTCAGCTTTGCCCAGAAGCAGATAACGCACTTTTGATCGCCCGCTAACAGCATTTGTGGGGCTTGAGGATAGCCTCAACAAACCCAGCCCTGCCCAGTCTCACTCCCCAACCTGCCCAGGCTGAGGTGGAGAGTAAGGACATACCTAGAAATGCTCAGGCCCCACCCACCACCTGAGACACTACAGTGCCTCTCCAGAGGAACAAGTGCTGATTACAGGACCCACAAACAACATTGCAGCTTGCTCCTCCCAGAAAGCACCACCTACTGATGGGGAGGTCAGTTTGCATACTCTTTTACTGCATTTACTGACTCATCACACAAGGTGTGGTCGAATCTCACCCTCAAGCACTACCTACTGGCTCAGAAGCTAAACTAGGTGTGTCATTAACTAAATGAAAATCCAAAGGTAAGAAGCAACAGCTGCTCCAGATGGGAAGGAATCAGGGAAAGAACTCTGGAAGTATGAAGAATCAAACTGAAAGCACACCCCTAAAGGGGAACACCAGCTCTCTAGCAATGGATATCAACCAAATTCAGAACACTAAAATGACAGAAGAGGAATTTTGAACATGGATTGTAAGAAAACTCAATGATATGCAAAAGAAAATGGATACCCAACACAAAGAAATCACAAAAAAAATCCAGGACTTGGAAGAAAAATTCACTAAAGACATTGAAATATTTTAAAAAATCAAACAGAACTTCTAGAAATGAAGAATTTATTCAAGGAATTAAAAAACACAGTGGAAAGCCACAACAATAGTGTAGATCAAACAGAAGAAAGAATCTTAGGGATTAAATATAACACCTTTCAATCAAACAAGTCAGTTGCAAAGATAGAGAAATAAGAGAAAAGAGTAAAGCCTACAAGAAATGAGGGTTTATGTGAAGAGGCCTAACATGAGAATTCTAGGCACCCCTGAAGGTGAAGAAGAAAATACATGAGGGTTGGAAAAACTATTTGAGGCTATAATGGAGGAAAATTTCCCTGGACTTGCTAGAAATCTAGATACCCAGGTACAGGAAGCCCAAATGAATCCTGGGAGATACGTTGCAAACAGGAAGACACCACGACACACAGTCATCAGACTGGCCAAAATAACCATGACAGAGGCCCTCCTATGAGCTGTAAGGCAAAAGAAGTAGGTAACTGACCAAGGAAAATCAATCAGAATAGCAGCAGACTTCTCACCTGACCTTACAAGGCAGAAGAGACTGGGGCCCCATTCTCACTCTTCTCAAATAGAATAATGCCCAGCCTAGAATCTTGTATCCTGAAAAACTAAGTTTCTTATATGAAGGAGAAATAAAGACCTTCTCAGACAAGCAAAGACTGAGGGAATTCATCAAGACAAGACCTGTCTTCTAGGAAGTACTCAGAACAACGTAACACATGGATCAGTACAATAAACACTCACCAGTATAAAATTATCCAAAACTCAAGGTCAAAGGCCAGAATACTACAATGGCTCAAGAGAGAAAACAAAGCAACAAAGTTCAACTCAACAGGATGAACAGAAATCTGCCCCACTTATCAAATGTAAATGGATTGAACTGTCCACTAAAGAGACATAGGCTGGCTGAATGGATAAATATACACAAGCCAAGTATCTGCTGTCTTCAGGAAACACATCTAACCCACAAAGATGCATTCAGACTCAAGGTGAAGGGATGGAAAACAATATCCTGTGCAGACAGAAGCCAAAGAAAGCTGGTGTAGCAGTTCCAATTTCAGATAACTTAGTCTTCAAACCAACAAAAGTAATGAAAGACAAATATGGTTACCATATAATGGTGAAGGGTACAACTCAACAAGAAGACATAACAATCCTAAATATTTATGCACCTAACTCAGATCCACTCAGATTCACAAACCAAATCCTACTTGATCTAAACAAATGATAGACAGCAACACCATAATAGCCAGGGACTTCAGCACCCCACTGACAGCACAGGACATATCCTCCAAAAAGAAAATAAATAGACCAGGTGTGGTGGCTCACGCCTGTAATCCTAGCACTCTGGGGGGCCGAGGCGGGAGGATCGCTCGAGTTCAGGAGTTCGAGACCAGCCTGAGCAAGAGGGAGACCCCATCTCTACTAAAAATAGAAAGACATTAGCTGGACAACTAAAAATATATTGAAAAAATTAGCCAAACATGGTGGCACATGCCTGTAGTCCCAGCTACTTGGGAGGCTGAGGCAGAAGGATTGCTTGAGCCAAGAAGTTTGAGGTTGCTGTGAGCTAGGCTGACACCACGGCACTCTAGCTGAGGCAACAGAGAGTGATTTTGTCTCAATAAAAAAAAAGGGGTGGCAGGGGCAATGTATGTAACCCTAACAATATTTGTATCCCCATTATATGATGAAATAAAAGGAAAAAAAAGAAGATAAAAGAAAAGAAAAGAAACAAAGAAACAATGAACTTAAACAGAATCCTAGAACAAATGGGTCTGACTGACATTTAGAGAACATTCTACCCAAACCACTGAATGTACGTTTTTCTCATCAGCTCATGGGACATTCTCTAAGATTGACCATATCTTAGCCCACAAAGCATGTCTTAACAAATTTAAAAACATAGAAATTATATAATGCATCTTCTCAGACCACAGTGGAATAAAATTAGAAATCAACTCCAACAGAACCTCTCATCTCTACACAAAGTCAAGGAAACTAAACAACCTTCTGTTGAATCATTATTGAATTAAGGAGGAAATTAAGATGAAAATCAAAAGATTCTTTCAACTAAATGACAAAGGAGACACAAGTTATCAAAATCTTTGGGACACAGGTAAAGCAGGCCTGAGAGGAAAATTTATATCCATAAATACCTACGTCCAAAAGACATAAAGATCACAAATCAACAATATAAGGAATCATCTCAAAGAACTGGAAAAGGATGACCAAACCAACCCCAAACCCAGCAGATAGAAAGCAATAATAATGATCAGAGCAGAAGTAAATGAAATCAATAACAAAAAACTCTACAGAACATTAATAAAACAAAAAGCTAGTTCTTTGAAAAATAAACAAAATTGACACTCCTCTTGCTAGATTAACCAGGAGGAAAAAGGACTCTAATAAGCTCAATCAGGAGTGAAAAAGGAGAAATTATAACTGATGTCACAGAAATACAAAATATTACTTATGAATACTGTAAAAACCTCTATGAACATAAGCTTCAAAACATGGAGGAAATGGAAAAATTCTTAAAAACACACAGCCTCTCTACGTCAACCAGAGAGAAATAGAATTCCTCAACAGACCAATATCAAGTACTGAAATTGAAACAGCAATAAAAAACCCTTCCTAAAAAGAAAAGTCCTGGACCAGATGGTTTCATACCCAAATTTTACCACATCTCCAAAGAACTGGTGCCTATCCTGCAGAAATTATTCCACAACATCGAGAAAGATGCAATCCTCCCCAACAAATTTTATGAAGCCAAAATCATCCTGATACCAAAACCAGGAAAGGATGCAATAAAAAAAAGAAAACTATAGAGGGCGGAGCAAGATGGCGGACGAGAAACACCACCAGATAGAGCGTCTCTGCAGAAAAGAAAGCTTCTAGAAGATATTAGAAGAAAGAAACAAGCAAACGACCATACATCGGACGGGGGTCGGAAGGAGTGCCGGAGACTACGGGAGACTCCACGAGAGGAGGTTGCAGAGGAGAACTGGAAGGAGAAACCTCCGGAGCAAGCAGTCTGAAGATCAGCGGCAAGGGTAGGTGGAGCGGTTAACTTCCCCCTCCCTTGCATCTAGGACTGCTGGCGGGCTCCCCAGCGGTTGGAGAGACCTGCGGGCACCAGTCCAGAGACGGCCGCCGCCACTGAGCGGTGAGCCTGTAGCGGATGCGGCACCAGGCTCCCAACTCCCTCGGGGCCCTCCTTGCGCACAGACCCGACTACGCGGCAGGCGCCATATTGCTGCACTCTCCCCTCCCCCACCCCTACCGCGGCTGCCGAGACAGACAATATAGCCACCAGTCAGAGGCATCTCCAGGGAGTGGGACCTTGCCTTTTGGGGCCCTACAGCTGACTGAGGGGTACCCAGATGGGGAGCTCCCTACACGCCAGCCCTCCCAGGTGCTGCTGGCCTGGTGATTCCGGGAGAACGGGGCAGACCCTGAGGCTGAGAGACATCTACCCAGCTGGG
>CAUYPO010024643.1:0-75002 GCA_963574435.1 Cheirogaleus major | reverse complement strand
CTTAGTCATTTGTAAAACACTACTGTTTAATATTGACAACTTTGAAAGTCACTGAAAAAATTAAATGGCAATTTAATGTTAACAGCTCCTTATGGTTATCAAATCCATCAAAGCCTTCATGAATATATTAAGCACAAACCCACTGAATTACTGTTGCTGAAGACAGCTTGGTATTTTAAAATTGCCTAGTGAGAATAGATGTACTATAATAATAGGAAGGACTCTGGTCACAATTTACTATTTTGTCTTTACATATAGAAAGAAACCCAGGCCTGTTTTTAATTATTTAATGTTTGAGAACCTCTGCTAACCTAGCAATCTTTTTTTTCGTTAGCCTTAAAATGATCTGTAGAAGTGTATTAGAAAATCATGTTTCATCTAAATTGATGTTTTAAAAATAGCTACAATAACAAAACAAAAATAAAATTCCTGTAACAAAAATAATTCATATGGGTAATGGTATAGAAAATTCAGTAAATAGTTCGTATTGAGCCAATTATGAGTCAAAGCCCAAATGTGAGTCCTCCAAAATTTAATTAATAAGGCAGCCATGTTCTTCAGTTTCATTCTTCTAGAATACTATCTTTTTATTAAATGTTGATAAAGATATTGTGGGGACTAGAGCTATCCTAAAGAGAGAGCAGGGCACCCAACATAAAATATGCTTATGAACACCTTGTGTTTTACACTGCCTGGTCCTGAAACTATCCTTTGGAAGGTCCGTGTAGCCTGCCTTCCCTTAGAATGTTTTAAATTCCAAAATACTGTCTCAGTTACCTTTCATCCAACACCATAGTGTGCTTAATCCAGGTATTAGAAAATGTGATTTCTCTAAACAGTCCAGATCAAGATGCCAAGGGAGATAGTTACCCATCCACTCTCCTGCATCTCTAATTGGTAGAATTTCAGGGAGTGAAGGTAAGGAGTGCCTGGAAAAGATAAATTATACCAGTGACCTTACACTTTACCCCTCAGGTAAGCTCAAGAATAATTCTCCCTAACTCTGTTATAAGCCAAGAATAAAATGGGATCTTCAAGGTCACGCAATAGTCCTGTAAGGTAGAAAGTAGAGATTTTGATTAAAAGAATTAAAGGGGCAGAATCAAAATTTCTTGTCTTTTTATACACCTACTCACAATTCAAGGTAGCCTTACCAAATCATAGAGGAGTAATAAAACAGTTCACCTGGAGAGGAGGGTGCATTAAATTTTAGATAGTATTATAATAAAGAATGAGCATTTTCTTGGCATGTTCCTAGTCCTTGGCAACTAAGCCTGATCAGAAATACAAGGCAAGACAGGTATTTCGGTCATGTCTTCTCTGGAGATCCAGATGGAATACAACACCACCCTGTAAATCAAGACTATAAGGGTAAGGCAGAGCCAGAGTCCAAGAGGGGTAGGTGTAATCAAGACAAATATCTCTCTTTATTAAAAGTAGGTAAGGACTTGATCTGAGAACCCAGGCATGAGAAATTCAGTTACTAGAGCTAGGAAATAAGGTCAGAACCAAATTATCATCAAAGCTGACCTCTGAGCATTGAGAGTCTGGATAAAGGAAATCAATTCAGTTACAGGGAGAAGAGGGCTGCTACCTGGGCAGAGAATCAGAAGCCTCTGACAAGTCTGGAATGAGATCTACAGTTCTCACAACTGATTTCCAATTTGCAGAACCCTAAAGACAAAAAGCATCTTGTAAATAACTCAAATCTAGTCCATATTAAATTGATTGTTCTTCTCATATTAAAACAAATGGCCAGGGCCGGGCGTGATGGCTCACGTCTGTAATCCTAGCACTCTGGGAGGCTGAGGAGGGTGGATTGTTTGAGCTCAGGAGTTTGAGACCACCCTGAGCAAGAGCAAGACCCCATCTCTACTAAAAATAGAAAAAAATTAGCTGGACAACTAAAAATATATAGAGAAAAAATTAGCTGGGCATGGTGACGCATGCCTATAGTCCCAGCTACTCTGAAGGCTGAGGCGGTAGGATTGTTTGAGCCCAGGAGTTTGAGGTTCCTGTGAGCTAAGCTGACTCCACGGCACTCTAGCCCGGGCAACAGAGCAAAACTCTGTCTTAAATAAATAAATAAATTAATTAAATAAAACAAATGGCCAGGGCAGCAAAGTGCCTGAGTATAGTCATGCACTGCATAATGACTTTTTTTCTTTGGGTCAACAACCAACCACATATATGATGGTGGTCGCATAAGATTATAATATTGTGTTTTACTGTATCCTTTCTATGTTTAAATATGTTTCAACACACAATTACTTAGCATTGTGTTACAATTGCCTGTAGTATTTGGTACATTAACATGTTGTATAGGGTTGTAGCCTGGTGGCAATAGGCTATACCATATAGATCAGGTGTGTAGTAGCCTATACCGTCTAGATTTGTGTAAGTACACTCTATGTTTGAACAATGACAAAATCACCTAATGACATACTTCTCAGACTGTAACTCTGTTGTTAAGCAACATGTGACTGTGTATGTTTGTGTGTTTGCAAATGAGATAGAGAGCAAAAGAGAATGAATGCTTCCTTATCTTGCTAACTTACTACATTATACTATTAAGATTAATAATAATAACCTAAAATCTGAAATTGTGAGCTGCATCTATCAGTGGTTCTGGTTGGGTTTTATGTCACATCTTTTATGGGTAGGTAAAATGACTTCATGTGAATTCCAGTGAGAATATAATTTTTTTCTTGTTGACTGCCACACAATTAGTGCTAGCCATAGAAAATTCAAAGGAAAAGAGGGATAATAATTTAAAAAATAAAAACAAATCTTCGTTTCTAAAAATTCTTAAAAGAGTCCTTACTAGATCAGACACGGTGGCTCACACCCATAATCCTAGCACTTTGGGAAGCCAAGGTAGGAGGATTACTTGATGTGAGGAGTTCAAGACTGTGTAACTGTGTAACTGTGTAGACCAGTTACTAGATAACTTGAAAGCCAGTCGATTTTAATTTTTAATAAATGGATTAGGCTGAAAATAAATGCAGTTTGAATTGTTTTAATCCACTCTTTACTTATGACAGTACAAGTGTATGCTTGGTAGCTGTTGACCTATATTTCCTGGAATTCCCTTTTCTGTGTGTTTCTGGTTATGATGGGCCACAAAGTAGATTCTTGTGTGAGATTTAGAGAGCAGAAATGAAGCAGCAGTCATTTCATAGTGCATATATATTGTTGCTTATCTGCTGGTTCACTTCATTGGTCTGAGGCAGCAGCTGGGCTTGCAACTGCTTCATCTTCTGTTGGCTCCTCCTTTAGCTTCTCTGACTCCTGAGTCAAGTGTGTGCATTAAGCTCTGTAATGATGGATCATGGCTTCTGAAGGACCTCCATACCATCCAGGTCAGAGGCAGTGAGATATAACTTGGGTTTCAGGTTGTTCTCATGAACCATGTGGCGTACGCCTCCAGTTTCCAACTTGTGAATCCATCCATCTTCCCTTTCTGACTCCTTGGACTGTGGACTTCAAGCCCCAGCATCAGATACAAAGATAACAGCCTTATGGAGACAGTTTAACCAGCTTGCACTATTGAGTAGGGTCAAATCTCTGTAAGAAATTGCTTTATATTATTTCTTTATCTCCATTCTAGTAGTTCTGCTTTTCTTCTTGATCTCTGACTGATAGAGAATTGGAACAGTGACAGTATAAAATGAAAAGAGACATTTTTGACCCTCAAAATTCTATCAGCAGGAAACAGGTTGAGAAAACTACACAACTGAAAATATGGCTACCTTTCATGAAAAGGAAGGATGATTCAGAGGGCAGAACCAAGAGTATGGAGAAGTTATTTCCAAGTGAGGATAGAACTGTGACCTAATCAAAGAACTTGCCACATTTTCCTGGTTAGATTTTAGAATTGCTTTGGATCAGTTATCTTTGTATATTTCCTATTCTCCCCCACTCCTTGAGAACAGAAATGTCTGTGGTGATTATCCTATGCCTGTCTCCTAATGTATGTTGAGTATGCAGGAAGAAGATAATTTGTCTTCTTACTTCATAGGTCTTTAGATTTGGAGATCTGTACTTGAAGAGCTGTTTTAAGGGAATTACACTAGAAGACATCATCCACACCTGGGCTTGATTTAGATGATGAGATTCTGGACTTCGAGCCTATGCTGCAATGGAATGAGACTTTGCAGGTGGTTTTAGGAGAGGACGGATGTATTTTGCATGTGGGAGGGATGAGAATCACTGGGAGTCAGAGGGTTTACTACTATAGCTAGTTTCCAATATGGCCCCCAATGACCTCTACCTCCTGGTTTTCACAGCCTTGTGTAGTCCCTTCCCCCTTTCACACCAGGCTTGGTTTGTGCAACCAATAAAATATGGAAGCAGTAAAGTTATGTCATTTTTGAGATTAAGTCATAAAGACATTGCAGTTTCTGTCTTGGTTGCTCTCTCTTGGATTATGTGCTCTGGGGCAAGTCAGTTGCCATATCAAGAGGATATCCTAGCAGCCCTGTGGAGAAATCCACGTTGTAAAGAACTGAAGGTTTTTTCTAATAGCCAAAGAGGAATGAAGGACTCTAGCCAAGAGTCCTGTGGTGAGCCATCTTCAAAGCACATCCTCTGGCCATGATCAAATCTGAAGATGATGGCAACTCAGCCTACAGCTTGACCACAATCTCATGAGAGACTCTGAGCCAGAATCATCCAGCTAAACTGCTCATGGATTCCTGACCATCAGAAATTGTGTGAGATTCTAAGTGTTTTAAGCTGCTAAATTTTATTATGCAGTAATAGATAACTAATACAACACCCAAGTATAAATATAATCTTTCACATGCCAATGAAAGCCAAGTAAAAATGAAGGTAAGAGAGGCAGAGAAAAGTAAATTGTGTTTTGAACCATTGTCTGATTTTCTTCAATGTTCATTTAGATTCTTTTAAAACTAGGTCTGTGGGCAAGTATTTATTCAGTGCTCCTAAGCTAATTTTGAAGGATATAAGAAAGGGGGTTAGCTTCAGTTATAGGGATATATATATATATATATATATATATATATATAAAGTATATTTTTTTTCATTGAACTAGAGGATTTACTTTTGAGAAGATAAATTATGAGATTTTCCTAGAGTCTAGTTTCTCCTTTGCAGAATGGTAGGGAGGTCACTATCTCTCTCAGCTTGAGACTTAAGGTTTCATTTATTATTCTTTTTTTAAAACCTAATATGACTAGCTTAAAGAATGTAAAGTATGATTTGATTTCCTTCTTAGTTTTTGTTATGGAAACATCTGGAAACGAGAAATACGAATGTATTTCTTCTAACCTCTCTTTATTACTCTTTCCATCGTATAATCAATTTCAGTAACTTTAACAATAAACAGTAAAAATGATAGAGTATACAAAGCATTGCCCAAGTGAATCCATCATGGGCCTGAGTCTGAGAATGGTTTCCTAACTAGGGGAAATGTGTTTCATACGAAAAGTCCATTTTCTGTTATTGCCTTTTTTATTTGGACTACTAGATGCTATATATTTTAAGGCAATCTTAATAGTTTCCTGTCTCTTACTAACAAGAATGACTTGTCATAATGAGCAGTGTAGACACTGTCCATTTGATCCACTCCAGAAAGCTGTCTATTTGATACAAGAGCAAATCACCTCAATTCCTTTGTGGAATGAGTAGAGTATAAATAAATAAATGAGACACAGGAATAAAAAAAATTGGTCGGTTCTATCAGAAGGAAACAAAGGATTGGGACATTTGGAGGCCTCATTTAATAAAAAATGTGACAAGACAAAGAATTATATGTGATAACTGTAAAGGGAGAAAGAATCCTCACTGATATAAAATGTCCATGAAATAATTTCTTCCTTCTTGAGGAAGGAAGATAATTTTGTGGTTTAAGGATAATAGTTCTCAATTCTTTGAAGTTGTAAGACCTATATTGTAAAATGACTCTTTGTTCACTTTTATCTCCACCAAAAGAATTTTGATTTTCAGCAATCTTTCTATAATTCATCACATTTCTAAATGTAGTAGGAACTTCAGATTCCATTTTGGGGAATGGGTTTGTTTTGGGGGTGTCATTTTTGTTGTTATTTTGCATGTTTTACTTCAGTTTTGTCTTGTTTTTTGTTTTGAGAGGCAAGACATGGACTTCAAAATGCTCTAATTTTTCCATTTACAATTAGTGTTTGGTGTTATCTCTTAGAGAATTACACAAAAATGTCATTGCATTTGACTATGTAATATTTTACTAACCTTTTTGATGAAATTTAATAGAGCCATTATTCTATGTTAGGTTTAAGGTTCCAGCTGGGGATGAAAGATAAGTTCTGACAAATTTTGTGCCCTATAGGAGCTGGGAACTGGTAAAGGAATTCTCAAAATGAAATTTCAGGATGTCTTGAATTCATCTGTGGGGATTGACATACAGATTCTCAGGCCACACCCTAAAAATCTGAATCAGGATCTCTGGGGGTGGGACTTGAGAATTAATGTATTACAATAGGTTCTCTCTGTGATGCTAATGCAAACAAAAGTTTAAGGACCATTGATCTAGTAAAGATTGGAAGGTAGAGGAATAAACAATATACATTGCCGTTGGAGCCAGGATACGATGTTTAAAATACAATAGTAGCATCCAGGAAAGAGCCACTATCTCTACCACGGTAAACATAGGTAATGGCTTATTAGAGGAACTCACATTTGTGTGTGGTTTTAAAAATGATGAACTTGCCAAGAGAGATGGAGGGTGTGGCTGGGGGCATCCCAGTGACTACTGTTTTCAAGCATATTTCTGCTGTGAGCCATACCCGGTGGACACTCATTAAATACTTTGCCCAGGCAGGTACTGTCTGAAGTCTTCTTCTATCAGCCTTTATTCTGTATTCTTCAGTGACTCTGGTGTCTTCATTTTCTGTGATGACAAATATGATTACATACTAGGTTTTGAGTGATTTTAACTAAGTGGCACTTCAATGTAATATGCCTATGTTTGCACACGTATGTTATAAATGTGTGTATACACACAAACACATGTATACACACACACGTGTAAACAGGCATACCTTGGAGATATTGTGGGTTAGGTTCCAGATGAGTACAACAAAACAAATATTGCAATGAAGCGAGTCACACCAATTTTTTGGTTTCACAATGCATATAAAAATTGTTTACACTATACTGTAGTTTATTAAGTATGGAATAGCATTATGTTTTTAAAAAACAACTTATATGCCTTGATTAAAAAATACTTTATTGCAGCCGGGTACAGTGGCACATGCCTCTAGCCCCAGCTACTTTTGGGGCTGAGACAGGAAGATCCCTTGAGTCCAGGAGTTCTAGGCCAGACTGAGTAACATAGTGAGACCCTGTTGCAAAAAAAAAAAAAAAAAAAGCTATTGCTAAAAACTGCTCAAGTTTATTGTAGCCTTCAGTGAGCTGTAATCTTTTTGCTAGTGGAGAGTCTTCCTTGACGTGGACAGCTGTTGACTGACCAGGCTGGTGGTAGTTGAGGGTTGGGTGGCTGTGACAATTTCTTAAAAGAAGGCAACAATGAAGTTTTCCAGAGCCACTGACTCTTCTTTTCATGAAAGATTTCTCTGTAGCATGCATGCTAGCATTTAATGCACAGAACTTCTTTCAAAATGGAGTCAATCTTCTCAAACCCTGCCACTGCTTTATCAATCAAGTTTATGTATATAATATACTAAATCTTTGTTTTCATTTCAACAGTGTTCACAGCATCTTTACCAGGAGTAGATTTCATCTCAAGAAACCACTTTCTTTGCTTATCCATGAGAAGCAACTCCTCATCCATTTAAGTTTTATCATGAGATTGCAGCAGTTCAGTCACATCTTCAGGCTCCACTTCTTCTTTTTTTTTTAAAAAGTTGTGGTAGTTACCCTATAGCCACTTCTAATTGTAGTTCTCCTGCTATTTCCACCACATCTGCTGACTTCCTGAAGTCTTGAACCCCTGACCATCCATGAGGGCTGGAATCAACTTCTTCCAAATTCCTATTAATGTTGATTTTTTTTTTTTTGAGACAAAGTCTCACTCTGTTTCACGGGCTAGAGTGCCGTGGCATCAGCCTAGCACTCAGCAACCTCAAACTCCTGGGCTCAAGCAATCCTTCTGCCTCAGCCTCCTGAGTAGCTGGGACTACAGGCATGTACCACAATGCCTGGCTAATTTTTTTACATGTATTTTTAGTTGTCCAGCTAATTTCTTTCTATTTTTATTTATTTATTTTTTTAGTAGAGATGGGGTCTTGCTCTTGCTCAGGCTGGTCTCGAACTCTTGAGCTCAAATGATCTACCCGCCTCCTTGGCCTCCCAGAGTGCTAGAATTATAGGCGTGAGCCACCACGCCTGCCCCAAACTGCCTTTTGAAAATTTTATATGTACAGTTAATAACTGCCCTAAAATGCTAAACACAGATCATTCGGAAAAAATTCACCCATGATTGTCCAGTTTTCCTCCACACATGCATCATGCTAATTAAAGGTTTGGCTATCTTCATGCTGTGTTAGAGGAAACTGAAGTGTTAGAACAAAATAGACTGACATGCTATCTCAAGGAGCTTGTATCAGCTAAGGAGGGATTCAGGAAGTTAAGGCATTAGAGGTAGGAAGGATTAGGATCACTGAGGTTATAAGAATTTAAAACTTAAAAAAAAAGGTATAAACAGCTTAGAATTTAAAGAAATGTTAAGAGATGGCTTTTCCCAAAGAGGGGCACCATTATTCAAACCCCTAGGCAAGTGATTTCATGAAGCTATTATATGCAACTCCTCCAGAACCTGACATTTGATTACATTTAAAATTCATCTTTGCTTCCTTTTTCCTTCCTCCCCCATACACCATGTGTTCTTGCCCCAACCTCCCACTTTTTCCTCCTTTATTTCCATTTCAATCCCCTTTGAAAGCCTGGGTCCAGTAACCTCTCCTTGCCTGGCTCTTCTGGTACATAACCACCTACCCTGACATGTATGAACATTCCTCTTTGGAAAAATCATATTTTGTTTTTGCAGAGGAGGCTTAGAAAATTATTCAAAACTATATTACTTTTTTAAAATAGAAAGAATAAGATCTTTAAATTCCAAGCTGTTTCCCTAGGAGGGGAGAGGAAGTGGGGGAAGAGAAGCAATGGTAGTTTCAAACCCGCTCAGACTTGGTCACCGGTGGTGGCACCGTGGCATTCTCATTCCATCCGGGCAGGCTCCGCTGGCCAGAGGCATTCAGTCAAAGCAGGTGGGGAGGGAAACATGGGCAGACAGACTTGCAAAGATGGAGAGAAAGAAAAAGGTAAAATAAAGGAAGGAGTTTAACGAGGGGAGAAGGAGAGGCAAAAACAAGGAAGGAAGATGGGGAAAATGGAATAAAAGAAAGGAGAAAACAGGGCGAGTAACAGGGGAGGGCTGAAGAGAGAAACAGAAACAAACTAGGAGAGAGAAAACAGAAATGGCTGGGGTGTCAACAAGAGTAGGGGCCAGAGAGACCAAGTAGAACCGGCAGAGCAGGGACGAAGAGGGGAAGGGAGCGGGAGAGACTGCCATGCCTAGCCTCTATCTATTTGTGTACTTCCTTACACTGTCGTCGGTAGCTGCCTTATCTATTTTCACCTCAGGCAGGAGCCGCCCGCCGATGTGGGAGCCCGGGCCGATGAGGGACACCACGCCGTTGCAGTCCACCGTGCTGTTGCGCTTCACGCTGCGCCGCAGGCTGGGGAAGATGCGCGAGGAGCGGCTGCCCTGGCTGTAGCCGCTGTAGCCGCTGTAGCTGCTGCGGCGCTCGCGGGCCCGGATCGGGATGAAGAGGGAGTCCCGGCGGCCCTCGCTCTCCTCCACCGTGCTGTGCTCGTCGTCCGCGAACTCGTTCTCCGAGCCCGGGTCTCGGAACCGCCCGGGACCGCGGAAACTGAAGATGCTGCTTTTGCTGTTGTGGCGGGAGAGGAAGGGCGAGCCTGGGATGCTGAGCAGCGACTGCAGGGGTGGGGGGGGAGAGAGAGAGAGAGAGAGGAGACAGGCATGAGACCAGCGTGGACCCTACGGGCTGAGCAAAAATTGGGCTAGGCTTCCCCGACGTGGCCCCACCCTTGCAGTCTAGGTACCAGAACACAAATGTTTCCAGAAAGTACGCCTGGATGTTGACTACTACTGTTCATCACGCACTATTACACGCTTCCCCTTCCCCATACGCTTGAGATATATACCTGTGTTTGTCTAGTTAAGGATTCAAAAATTCTACTTGCCGTTCACTCGTGCATCCATAGATGCTTTTATCTCATGTTCTGTGTAACTAACTCATCCGCAGGGAAGCTCGTCACTCTGTGTACATCTTATTATGGGCTCACAGAGAGTGTGCCTTTAACTTACTGAAGTAAGACTTTATGCCACACTTGGCAAAAAGAGAGAATTTTAAAAGTGCCTGTATCATTTGCCATTCTTTCCATGAGTATATTTCTTGGAGATTGAATATTATTCCAACAGTGTTCTTTAAGCCTTTTAGTTCGGCTGAAAATTATGATGGCCTCTTCCACCTCATTTTAAAGTCAACATAAAACTTTTTTCACCAAAAGTTTAAATAGTTGTAAACTATATAATTCCCAGTTTAAACAGCTGTAAATTATATAATTCCCAGCATTGACATTTTTAAATAAAACTCTTCTTTACCACGTGGAAATTTTTCCTGATTTCTTTTTCTCCTTCGACTCATACTTCCATTCCATGTTCCCTAGAGAATTTTATGTAAATGTGTATTTTTTATGTTTTAATGTAGTTTATTGATCACCCTTGAATGCTTCTCTGCAATAAAAATTATAAATAAACTGTAATTAATATTTAAAAATTTTTCTGTGACCAAGATTCTCTAAGAAATTTAAAAAATTCTTCTAGATTGAGTTTCTATTATAATTCTTATGAATACAGTTGATCAAGCTACATAAATTTGTAACATATTTTATAAGCAATAAGCTTAAAAATGATAATTTTATTAAAATGCATTTCTTAATGAGATAGATTTTATCAGTTGATGCTTAAATATTTGTTGACAGTATTACTTATTAGAATGAGACATGACTCCAAATCAATCCCCTCCTTTCCACTGATAGATTTTAAGTGCTGAGAAACCTTATTCATATAAATATTATCTTGGAATGGAAAAACTTTGTTATACCAATGTCAGTCAATTCTTCAAACTCTCTCCAAGTTATATGCCAAAAATCACATAGTAAGCTATCAGCAAAATTTATTTTAATGATCTACTGGCTGACAAATTAGGTCCTCTTTCAATTTTGTTAAAAGCAAAGAACTGAAAGCGCAACTTGCCAAAGGACTTGTTACCTAATTATTACAAGGATTCCCCTTCTTGATTTCTGAGGATACAACAAGGCTTTATTATTTATTAATATTTATATGGGTTATTCTTATATGAGTTACTTTTACCTAAAGGAACCTGTTTAATACAACAGAAGGTTGGAATAATTGAAATATTGTAAACTTCTTTACATCATTGCCAACACTTATTTTTAATATGATTTTATCTTATCATAAGCTTTAAATGTATTTTTGTCAAAACCTTAAAGCAACAGATTTAGCTCATTTATGAGAATGTCTACCACATGATCTAATTAGCAAAGTCAGTCCTCAATGTCAAAGCAATTGACCAAATCAGATTTATTTTCATTTTAAAAAAGTATGACCTCATTTTTCATTTTAAATAAATGTATTAATAAGTACTCCAGGGACAACCATCCCACTCTTGAACTTAAAAACATCTCGACAACCCAATTATAATTCTGTTTCACTCTTAACAGAAATAAAAAAGAGGTAAATTTAGAAAGCCTTACAATGGATTTAAGGTGCCTAGATTAAAGAAAATTTTGTAGACACTAACATTTTCAATTGTCCTTTTGTTTGGCACCCCAAAGATTTTTATACCTTAAGGCAATGCACCACGTAAGATTTGGGATGAAAGAGGTATGTCTTCCTTTTGTCAAGTGGGAGGAGGGTGATTGAGAAGGAAAGTAGGAAAGAAGAAGTGGTGCAACTTTGGATCACAGGGCTGATCTCACGCACAAGTGTATGTAAGTTAAAGATCTGGAACTGGGTTCCTTAAAACTGTGCTGGGAAAGTCTTCAAGTGCCCCAAGGGGATACAACCTCAGTTTGAGGACCACTGCTGTAAGAGAAAAAAACTGACAAATGACTGACCTTAAACAATTTTCCTTGCTACCCTGAGATATTTAGTTTGCCTAGTTGTGACTTTGAACTTGCAAAATAATTTTTAACCATGTGAGATTTTTGCCTTAGAGTTCAGGTCTTAACCCTCTAATAAAATGATTGCACTTGCTATTCATCGGCTGGGACTATGCTATGCCAATACAATGCATACATTATATGCACTAAAGAAACCTTTCTGATAATGCTTTTTTTTTTTTTAAAGGGATAGTGTCTTGCTCCAAGGAGTGCAGCGAGTGGTGTGATCATAGCTCAATGCAGCCTCAAACTCCTAGGCTCAAGCCATCCTCCTGCTTTAGCCACCTGAATAGCTAGGGAATTCAAATGTGTGCCACAGCACCTGGCTAATTTTTTTTTAAAAAATTTTTTGTAGAGTTAGGGTCTCACTATGTTGTTCGGACTGGTCTTAAATTCCTGGCCTCAAGTGATCCTCCTGCCTTGGCCTCCCAAAGTGCTGGGATTACAGGCATAAGCAGCCCACCGTGCCTTGCCTGGTAATACTTTTCATCATAACCCCAGAAGGGCCATGGGTCTCCTCTTTGATCTTTCTACCATATATTTCTGTTGACCAGAATTCCACTTCTGGTTCTATACACCAGTTCCTGTTTCTTCCTCTAATGTACACAGGCCCTGTCCTTAGATTGGTACATTTTCTTTAGATAATTCTAGTTCTGTCATATTCCATTCTCTCATTTGTGTCTTTTACTTGTTATGTATTCTTTTTCTGTCTTGGCTTCAAGCAATTTACAAACTTCTGAAACAATAAATGAATTTGATCACTGGGACCACATCAAGAAGACCACCAATCACAGATCATTTTACATAACTGTCCTTGTTAAGTACATGCCATATGGTATATACAGGCCTCTAGAAAAGAGGATGCAACATCTCTGATCACTCTGACTTAACTCTGTTCTACCCCATCCTTGTATCAGAGAGAAGAAGCTGCATTAGATTCCAGAATGTTGTCTGGGCTTTGTATATGAGTAGATGTTGTCACTGTATGTTACAAGGGCACATACGTGCCCAGCTCTTATGCTTTCCTCTTCCATGTTGTTTTATTGGTAAACTTACTATTCCTCTTCTTACATACATGTTGGTCACCCCCATTAAATCACTGATTCATTCCCTTTAACCAGTTCTACACAAAGTGTGATTCACGGACCAACGCTAGTACATAAGTTGTTACTGGTTTGCAACGAGACAAGTACAGAAATCGAGAGAAGCATTTAGAAACTTGTATAGCAATCAGACGTTAGTTATAGCCATAACATCTAAGGATGTGATAATTTTTCTAGAAATTCATTGTTATTATATTTTAAAACAGTATTAGTTCATGAAGAATCGGAAAAAATAGAAACTAGTTCTTTACCATAGATAGTTTGAGAAATACTGCTCTAAACGATGTTGCTGTGTCTTAAAATGTACCTGGGATTTTGTTTTAATCATATAATATAGAGGCAATTGCCTCTGAAAGAACACTTTATTACATTATTTCCCAAGAGAAGCGGGCCCACAGAGGGCCACATGGGATTAGAATCAGGGTTAGAATCAGGGTTGGTCAGGAGGCAGAAGAAATGAGGGGGAAATTGTAGCCCAGAGCCTTGTTGTGTAGTTTCCCTGGGGAGGAACTGGTGAGGCAGGGAAGGCAAGTTTCAGCAAGTTTAAGACTGAATAATTTGAATTAATTTCAGAGGGCTCTGGGCTATACTATAGAGGCTGTACGGTAGTTGTCCAGAACCTGGTCCTGGGGTGATTTAAGGGAAATATTGGCTTGGTGAGTGAATTAGACAAAGGAGGAAGTTGGGGATTTGGTGTATGGATTGCTTGATTTGTATGTGAAAGGCATGCTTAAAGGCAAGGGTAACAAAGAACACTGAGGTTCAGGGCATGAGCCTAGATGTTAATAACCTGTGCCATGGGTGCATGTAACTCCTTTGAGGGCCTCGCTGGAGAGAAACACAACCAGGAAAAGACAGGACTCAGGCTCCTTTGCTAAATCCCACAGTCTTTTTGGTTGTGTCTTGGCCTGGCTAAGGATGATGTTTACTTTGTAGAATGACTTAAGGAGGTTTCCTTCCTCTTCAATTTTTTCGAATAGTTTTATTAGGATTGGTACTGGTTCTTCTTTGTAAGTCTGGTAGAATTCAGCTGGTCCTGGGCTTTTTTTGGGGCACAAACAAACAGGAAAACATCCCATGCTCATGAATTCGAAGAATCGATATTGTTTAAATGACCATATTGCCCAAAGCAACCTATGGATTCAATACCAATGTCATTTTTCACATAATTAGAAAAAACAATCCTAACATTCACATGAAACCAAAGAAGAGCCAGAATAGCAAAAGTAATCCTAAGCAAAAAGAACAAATCTGGAGGCATCACATTACCTGACTATAAATTATACTACAAGGGTACAGTAACCAGAACAGCATGGTACTGGTATAAAAATAGACACTTAGTTAAATGGAACAGAACAGATAACCCAGAGATAAAGCCACATACCTACAACCAACTGATCTTATACAAAATAGACAAAAACATATACTGCAGAAAAGACACCCTATTCAATAAATAGTGCTGGGAAAATTGGATAGCCACATGCAGATGAATGAAACTGGACCCACATCTCTCACCATATACAAAAATTAACTCAACATGGATTAAAGACTTAAATATAAGACCTGAAACTAAAAATTCTAGAAAAAAAAAACCTAGGAAAAAATTTTCTGGACATTCTAGGCAAAGAATTTATGACTAAGACCTCAAAAGCAAATGTAACAAAAACAAAAACAGTCATATGGGACTTAATTAAACAAAAAATTTTCTACCCAGCAAAAGAACCCACAGAGTAAATAGACAACCTAAAGAATGGGAGAAAATATTCAAAAACTATGCATCCAACAAATGACTAATATCCAGAATCCATAAGAAACTCAAATAACTCCACAAGAAAAAACCCAAATAACCCCATCATTAAAAAGTAGGGAAGGATAGGAACAGACATTTTTCAAAAGAAGACATACAAATGGCCAATAAACATATGAAAAAATGCTCAACATCACTAATTATCAAAGAAATTCAAATTATAACCACAATGAGATATCATTTTACACCAGTCAGAATGGCCATTATTAAAAATTCAAAAAACAACAGATGTTGGTGAGGGTGCAGAGAAAAGGGAACACTTGTACACTTTTGGTGGAAATGTAAATTAGTACAACCTCTATAGAAAACAGTATGGACATTTCTCTAAGAGCTAAAACTAGAACTACTATTTGACCCAGCAATTCCACAACTGGTATCTACCCAAAGGAAAGGAAACCATTCTATTGAAACGATACCAGCACTTGTATGCTTATGGCAGCACTATTCACAATGGCAAAGATATGGAATCAACCTAAGGGTCTATCAACTGATGACTGGATAAAGAAAATGTAGGTGTGTGTGTGTGTGTGTGTGTGTGTGTGTGTGTATTCCACAAAACACGGAATACTACTCAGCCATAAAAAAGAATGAAATCACATCTTTTGCAGCAACATGGATGGAACTGGAGGCCATTATCTTAAGTGAAATAACTCATAACTAAGAATCAGAAAGTTAAAAACCACATGTTCTCACTTGTGAGAGCTAAATAATGAGTACACATGGACATAGAAAATGGAATAACAAACACTGGAGACTCAGAAGGGCAGGAGGGCAGGAGAAGGGCATGGGATGAGAAATTACCTTAATGGGTACCATGTACACTAATTGAGTGAGGGTTACACAAAAAGCCAACTTAACCACTATGCAACACATCCATGTAACAAATCTGCACATGCACCCCCTAAATCTATAAAAATAAACAAATAAATAAATCCTATATCACTCTTACCACCACACTCCATGTCCTAAGAATGGCATTCAAGACGCTCCCTTTACTTACTCCATTTTATCTTTCGCTATTTGCCCTCATATATCCTACCATGCAGCCACCCTGCCTTCAGGTCTTTATTTTCTCCATTTCCAGCGCACACTCCATTTTGAGCTAGGGAAATCCTCTCCATTTTCCATGGTCCAGCCCTTCCACTTCTTACTCTACTAACTTCCTTAATCCTTCCTTAGCATAATTTAGGTTATTAAGTATGAAATGTCCAATTTCCTTAAGTACTAAGTTAGACAGTTGATATCTGACATTTCACTTTGACACTTCTTATTTTATTTTTACTGTGACGGTACATCCTTATTCTTTCAAATGCATGGTTTGGCTTGCGATTATCTTTCAAATTTTTTTTTTTTGAGCAATTTTTGTGAAACCATGGATAAGTAAAAAATTTGTCTTATTTTCAAATATGAGTTCCATCATGGAACCAATGCAGCACAGACAGCTTGAAATATCAACAAAGTGTTTGGGAAGGATGTAGCTAATGAACACACAGTACATCGATGGTTTGAGAAGTTCTATTCTGGTGACATGGCTCATTTTCAACCTGAGACCAGGGTTGATAATGATAAACTGTAGTGGAAGTGAATCCATCTCAACCTACGTGTGAATTAGCAGCAAGGTTTGACATTACTACTCCAACAACATTGGACCATTTGAAACAAATGAGCAAGGTAAGGAAGCTGGATAGATGGGTACAGCATGAATTAAATGAGCATCAGAAGAGAAATTGTCTCAAAGCTTGCCTTTCTTTGCTGTCATGACACAAAGGTGAACCATTTCTACACCATATTGTAACATGTGATGAAAAATTGATTATTTATGACAATCGCAAGCATTTGGCACAATGGTTGGATAACAATGAAGTGCCGAAACACAGTCCAAAATTAAATATTCATCAAAAAAAGCTAATGGTGTTTGTTTGTGGTCCTGTGATAGTATTATCCACTACAGCTTCATGAAACCTGGTCAATCGATTACAGTGGATGTCTACTGGGACCAATTGGATGAAATGGTGAGGATGCTTGCGATGAAGCACTCAAGACTGGTCAATAGACACAAGCCAATCCTCTTGCAAGACAACGCTGACTACATGTTACCCAAACAACGCTGCTCAAACTACAGAGGCTGGACTTGGAAACTCTCTGTCATCCGCTGTATTTGCCAGACCTTGCACAAACTGACTACCACTACTTCCAGGCTTTGGACCACTTCTTGCAAGGAAAAATATTCAATTCTCAACAAGCTGTGGAAATGTCTTTTGTGATTTCATCGCCACTCGCTCTCCAAGCTTCTTCACTGCTGGCATAAACAAGGTACCGTTAAGATGGCAAAACTGTGTTGATAGTTTAGGTACATACTGTGATTAATCGTACTGCTTGTTTGAGATATAATAAACTACACTTTTGATTCAAAATCAGACATTTCATATTTAATAACCTAATAGGTTATATATTGCAAAATGGTCACCCATTTTAGTGTTGTTCCATACCTGCATTGGGTCACTGCTTTGTTTCTCACAGAAAGTTAAATTGGATGGAATTCATGATTTTGCATTAGGCCAGTGTTGGGTGCTGACACTACCAGGTACATTAGGTCTCACACTAGAACTGAGGTTTTATTTATCTGACAATAAAATTTAATTTTATTTAATGCAATACCTATTGAGTGCTAAGTGATATAGTGGTGAATAAGACACATAACACAGTTCCTGACTTCTTGGAACTTGTAGCACAGCAGAAAATATTATATGCTACATAAGATCTAATACATCAGACTATTCTTTACCTTATTGAAAGTGGTAAGGATGATGGGAAGGTGATAAAGATAACGATATCAATTCAGTGATCTATGAACAGTTAAAAATCAGGATCCTGAAATAATATACAAAACAAGGAACCAATTTACTTATTGTTCTTTAATTCCTTGTTTCGCTTTTGGCAAAAGAGTTGATTCTGCAATGAATGTGAAAGGGGAAAAGATGACTTGCCCTATTTCTCTTTCTACCCAGTATCCAATCCTGATCTAGCCCATTCCCTGAGGTGCTACTTCCCAAAGGTAGCAACACCAAGCCCTCCCCAGTTTCAACTTCCCTGTACTGGAGCGTTTCAGTGATGACTCAGGACCCATGGCTCTGTTAACTCCTGGGATACAGTCTAGTTTAAGGCTGTCAATCAAAGGAACTTCTGGATCTTTTCAGGCAGTCACATCACATTAACTAAAAATATGACCTTAGGTCTAGATATTTGCTTGGGAGAATGACTCTGGGATGTTCTGGATTTGAGGGAATGGACCTTATATTCCACAGAAAAATTATCTGTGGGGATTTCAGGGCATTCATGTCAGCTATCTGTCAAGATGAGGCTTACAATGACTAGGATGTTTGAAATGTGATGAATGATTGAGTTTATGCATTCTATTTCCATGTCATATTTCACTTTTTCTTTACTTTTTCTTTCTAATACAGCCGTGGTTCTTACAGCATGGTCTAGGGACCCCTGGGGGTCCCTGAGACCCTTTTAAGGGAGGCTCATGACGTCAAAACTATTTTATAATAATATAAAGATGCCATCTGCCTTCATTGTTCTCATTTTCTCACAAGCTTATAGTGGACACTATGAGCCTGACAGCTTCATAATATTTAAAGACTTTTCTGATGAGATTGGTGGTAATAATGAATGTGATTGTTTAATATCGTGTGTCAGTATTTAGAAGGTCTGCACAACTTAGTGACTCAAAATTTCCCAAATGATCAACACATGATGCTACAAATCATTCATGGGTTAAAGATCTATGGTGCAAAAGAGAGCAAAAGATTTTTTATAAGAGAGTATGAAGTTACTGATATATAAATAGTTTCAGATTCTACACTACAACTAACCATTAAAAAACCGTCACTGTTGAGTTTTGGAATAGCATCAAAGAGGAACATTCATAATTATCTGAAAAGGCTATTAAAATAGTCTTTCCCTTTTCAACTACATATCTGTATGAAACTGATACAAATACTTTAACCAAAAAAACATATTGCAACCCACTGAATGCATGTATAAGCAGGTATGATATTCCAGCTGTTTCTTATTAAACCAGAGATTAAGGAGATTAGCAGAAATGTAAGCAACACCACTTTTCCCCCCAATTATTTTGTTTTAGAAAACAGTTCATTTTAACAAAAAATATATAATTTGTGTTAATCTTGGAATGGGTTTATCATTATTATTTTTAAAGAAATTAGTAAATATTTGAAAAATTTCTTAAGTATAATTTCTAATATGATAAATTAAAAGCACATTTTTAAAAAGCTCTTTAGGTCCTCAATAACTTTTCAGGATATAAACGGGTCCTAAGTCCGAAAAGTTTGAGGACTGCTGCAGTAGAACAATTAAAATACTTTGCAAAAATGGACTCAATTTAATAAACTGTCCTGAGCCTTAAAAATGTAAGAGAAATGGGTGGGAGATGGGTGGGCAGATGTGTCAAGGTGATCCCAGAAGATGCGGAAGTAAAGGAAACTGACACATTACTTGAACTATGCTGTGGGAAAACAGAAGCCACATTTGTTACTAAGCCAACGGAAGAGATGACCATGTATCTGTGTAGGGAAGTAGAGAAGGGTGGCTAGGAGCACAAGCTCTGGAGTCAGATGGACCTGGGTCCAAATCTTGGCTCAAACCCCTACTAGCTATATAACCATGGATAAGTTAATCTTTCTAGTTGTCAGTTTCTTTAGTTTTTCTTCCAAAAAAACTACAGAAGAGTCCTGGGACAAAGAATATTACTACCATGTGGAGTGTCTAAGCAAGTCTTGGCAGTCAGCCACAGACTCTAGGAATCCACAATTTTTTTCTACGTAGGGAAATTAGAGGAAGTGAACATTTTCATGCAAAGCAGGACATCTCAGAAGCCCACTTTCATTTTTTGAGCTACAGAGCAATCAATGCAACTCTGTACTAAAGCCTACAGAATAATCAGAGACCATTCAATAGCAAAGCATTAACAGCACTAAGGTATTCATTAACTAGCTCAGTGATGGCTCTCAAGACAGGGGTAATATTACAATAAAGCTGCAATCACACTTTTCCCCAAAAGAGGCTGAACTAGGAGAAAGGCGAGGTGAAAGCTAGACAGAGATGGCCTCAGGCTATAAAAAAGTCCCAGAAGGGCTTAAATCAGATTTCTAAAAGTCTTACACTTATTGCTCAACAATATCTGAATGCTAGCCTTGTGCAAAGAAGCAGACCTTGACTTTAGGACCCTATCTAAGAGAGGAGACATGAACATAAATAAATATGTGCATAAAAGATAAAAAGATACCAAAAACATTGCCATAAACTATAATCTATTCTATACCTACAAACTTGCCAGCATTTCTTTAAAATGAGGAATTAAATGACCTAAGAATTGGACTTTGGTGGTGTTCTTTGAAATCCAAAGATACCTATCATGTGAGGATATTTATAGTAATAGAATGCTCAGTAATTATCCCGAAGTCCTCAGCCCTCTCTCTTAGTTTCCCCATTTATGAAAGTTGGGAAAACTGGAGGTTTTCTATCTACTATAGGCTTATCACCATGACACTGTGTATCCAAAATAAGTAATTAGTAGAACTTACCATGCTCAAGTAAGAAATCCTAAAAGTTCCCTGACTGCCAGTATTATTATTATTACCTACAACTATATACAATTTTTAAACAAAGATGTTTGAGCTAAATTCTGATGTTCGGATACTAAGAGGAGGAAAGTTCTTCCTGATGTTTTATGATATGTGGCTTGCTGGTGTGACATACACTTCAAGCCTGCCACAGGGGATCATATAGTCCTAGGGCTGGCTTTTACATCAGAGAAGGGAGGGCAGGATTAGAGCGGAGGATATTCCAAATATGCCAGTAATGCTTCCTCCTAGAGGAGAACAACAAGGAGCACAAAGAGGTAGGACTGAGGATGTAGCTATGGGCCTGGAAAATGTAGGGCCAAAGGAGAAAATCAAAATCAAGTAGGATTAGCAAAACCAGAGTTTCTTAGGCTTATTTGGCCCAATGTAAAGAGTTTACCTGATTCATGATGGAAAACTTCCTCCCTATTCTGTTGTCTGGCAGCCGAAAGCCCTTCCTCCTCATACCATCTTCTGACTCTGACTTAAACACCTTCTCAGGATCCCCTTTCTCCTCTCCTTCAGAGAGTTCCTTTTGCTTCCTCTTCTTTCTCCTGTTACGTCTTTCCTTGGCACTCTTTGAACTGAGTTTAGAAATTTCAGATGAGCTCCTAGGAGAGCCCCCTCCTTCTTCACCTTCTTCCTCTATGGCATCTTCTGAGACGGTTCCTGCTGAAGTGGCCATCGCTGCAGCCTAGAAAAGGAGACAGGAACAGACCAGACCAGAAGCATTTAACTAGAGCCACCAAAGCCAACCAATTAGTACAGGGCATTTCCTTCCCATAGATAGAGAAAGGATGGAAGAAAGGAGGAAGGAAATCCAGCCCGTCAGAGGAGGGTGCCCAGCTGTGCCCAGGGCCTGGCTGCCTCTACATTCTAGTTGAATTTGTATTCTGGCAACCAGCCCTGTGATCAAAACAGAACCCAGTGGTGAGAACTTTGAGATTTATTCTCCTGATTATCTCAAACAAGAACTTGCTTGCCTCCTTGGTGCCACAGGACCCCTTCTGAGCAAGTCTGAAAATGAATGTTAAGAAACTATATTATGGGCCCAGTGATGTAAAAATACCTGTATATTTGGATAAGGATTAGAAAGTTAAGTGTTAAGGTGATGAGATCACAAGTGTTTTTAAAATTTTACTTTAATATTTTGCCTGTCTCTTCTTTTTAATTAGAAACAATACTTTTTATAATCACAGGGATCCTAACATTTTCTCAACAAAATGCTATGCTTATGGGAAGCACTATATAAACTGCTTTGGTCACTTTTTTCTTTCCAGTTATCATTAGCAGTTAAACCCTTTACAGCTCAGAAATTCAACCGTTCATATTAACAAGCAATGTAGTCATTAAGACAAATGAAATAATTGGATCAACCATCTGCAGTTGTTACTTGGGTTACTGTAATTAGATCAATGACCTCTATTTGAAAATGTGCCTAGAAAAGATCAATTGCAGTGGCAATCAGATGGGGCTTTAGTCACCATGGTCCGGCAGGATGTAAAGAATTCATCACCAACCTGTGCCTCTTCCTGTTGCTTTTTAAGTTGCTCCAACATTGCTTTGAACTCAGCCTCTTTTTGCTCTGCCTCTTCCAGTGTTGCCTGATTCTGCTCTTCATAAGCCATGGCTACCACAGCCAAGATCAAGTTCACCAGATAGAAAGAACCCACAAAAATGACCAAAACGAAGAAAATCATGTATGTTTTCCCAGCTGCTCGTAAAGTCTGCAAAGACAAAGACCATTTTCTAAGTCACCTGCATCAAATGAACCAGGCTGAAAACAACTTGTGGGCCTAGTTTCTCTGCAGCAGCACTGTTTGTATTTTGAACACTAAAATGGCAGTAGTATCTCCCATCTCCCATCCATCGGAACAAAAAAAAATCTCCCATTTCCAAATATTCCCTATATACTTCTCTCAAAGAAAAATGCTTGCTTTTTTTTTTAAAGGAAAAAAATGGTCTGGGCTAAGAATTATACTTGACTCTTGACTTTGTTGGCTGGTTCTAAAACAAGTATAAAGAAAAGAATATAAGATTTAAATTCATATATCTACTGGTCCTCAAAGAGTATTGACAGAAAAATTTCATCTTTGAAATCCAGTCCAAGGCACAGGAAGTCCCCATCTTGAGTGACACCTTACCTTATCCTTTTGCAATAGAATGTTTTTTTTTTTAATTAATTAAAAAAATTTTAATTTAAGATTTAAATCTTTTACTTATATTTTTTTTGTCTTTAAAAAAAGTACCAGGTAGATAGAATGGGTTTTAAAAGAGGAATATGACAATATGACATAAAGGATAATGGGGAGGAAAAAAATAGGAAGGAGGACCCTAGGCCTATTCTTTTCACTAAACCATGAGCAAATGGACATCAAAGAACAAATAGGTTTTAAGTTATGTATATACTAGCCACTATTACTGAATTTCCACCTTTATTCTTTCAACCACAAATATTTAATGCAACTTAGCATCAATTACAAATACTTCACGAAAAAGATTCAAACCTGAGGGAACTCTAGGCTGTCTAACAGAAAAGAATTAATTCAGGGCTTTGAACTAAAAGTTTCCCTTAAAGAGGTTCCTTAGTGCATGAAGAGGACGTGTTTTTTATTCTCAAATTTACTGGCATCACCCAATGCCAGAGTCAAAGAGAAAACAATGACTTCCCATAAGATTGCTAAGCTGGAAGACCCTTAGCATCACCCTACACTAACTTCTCCATCACAACCAGCAAAGTTATATGACTTGTCCTCAGTCACCAGTGTAGCCCAACAGAATGGTGCTGACCTCATTTCTGTACAACTTGCTTGAACAAGTCCAAATGTGTTATGAATCTCAAAAATGTTGATATATTTAGATTCCAACGTCCTTGTGGATAGAAATCCCATCTTTACAATGTCTAGTATAATGCCTTGCACAAAGAGGCATCTAATATTTTTTGAACAGATACCCTAAGCCCACAAATCCAAAAGGAGACATGTTGCAGATAGTGACACAATAGGAAGTAGGTAGATATGGTAGATTCCCAGGCCAGGAAAGAGGCTGTCAAGGCTTTAAGCTTCTATAACTATACATGACTGAGCATTCAAGAAACAGGGATGATTCCCTAGCAAGTAAACTCAGAGTGAGAGAAGGAAAGAAAAGAAAGAGAAAGAGGAAGAGGAAGGGAAAAGAGAAGAAAAGAAAAGAGAAAAGCAAAGCAAAGCAAAGTAAAGCAAAGCAAAGCAGGGAGAGCTGGGAGAATTCACTTAATATTTAAGCCAGGTAACTGTGGGAAATATTAATACCATCCTTAGATCCTATAAAATGTCTTCACTAAAGGTCTCTCACACAGAAAGTCCCTGCCCCTACACATCCTCATACAAACTATCACCAAAGAAAAAGAAGCATTACTCACCAGTTGATATAAGTTTTCCCAATAGTCCTGGGTCATAAGGCGGAATAATGCCAAGAAGGCCCAGCTAAAAGTGTCAAAGCTTGTGTAACCATAGTTGGGGTTCCTTCCTGCTTTCATACACTGGTATCCCTCTGGGCATTGTCTGAAGAGAGAAAGGGAAGTTCAGGACTTTTCAATGTAATTCCACTCAGTCATGACCTTGGAGATAATAAATAACATAATTCCACCCACTCCATAACCTCAGAGATAATAACAAATCATCTATAAAGCCAGGCCAACAAATCGGAAGAAGGGAAAAAAGAAAGGAAAAGAGAAAGGAAATAAGTAGCTAGCCAATTGTTGGGACCAGCATCATCAGGCATGCCCCTTAAAAATGCAGATTCCTATGTCCCACCTGAAACCTAGGAATTAAAAGTTCTGGATATACAATCTGTGAATATGCTTTTTCTTTTTCTTTAAGAGATGGGGTCTTGCTCTGTCACCTAGGCTGGAGTGCTGTGGCACAGTCACAGCTCACTGCAGTCTTGAACTCCTGGGCTCAAGTGATCCTCCCACCACAGTCTACCAAGTAGCTGGGACTACAGGTGTATGCCACTACACTCAGCTAATTTTTTTTTTTTTTTAACATTTAGATGCGGGGTCTTGCTATGTTGTAACTAGGCTGTCTCGAACTCCTAGTCTCAAGCGATCCTCCCAACTCGGCCTCCTGAGTAGCTAGGATTAAAGGTATGAGCTACTGTGCCTGGCTTTGAATCTGCATTTTTAAGAGGTATGCCAGGTGATTCTTATTCATGCCAAAGTATGAGAACCACTGTCCTAGATTCATATCAATGTACAATTCAGTCAAATTCAACTTAGCTACTATCCAAATGGCACAAGGCTAGAGGTTCCTCTTAATTGTTTTTGTTCTCTTAGCACTCATTGTGACAACCTAAGTCACAATGGGGATTTCAGTGACCTCAGTTATATCATTTCTTCTGCTTTTAGACTCCCCTTATACTTCTTTCAATGTAATCTTTAGTATCTACTTCAATGCAGAAATTAAATAGACCTCTAGTTGTCATGATATTAAAACACCAATTCCTAGAGGACCAATATACTCTGAATAATGATACTACCACCCTACATTTATATAGCCCTGTTTACAAAGCACTTTCATGTATGTTGTGTAATTGGGTCCTTAACACTAACTCTGTGAGGAAGAAAGAACATGGCTTATTAAATCCATTTTATGGATGAAGAAATTGAGGCTCAGATAAGTTAAATGCCTTACCAAAGGTCTTAGAGCTAGAAGTAGCAGAATCAGGACTCAAATATTATGTTGCTACACTTTTACCTCCCTCCTGCTGTGAGGTCTAACATATTTTGGGTCATCCTTGGATGCTAAACTATCACCAAGACAGTGTCTGTACTTTCTGTTGTATTAATTGTGCTAAGATAGGATGAGTGAGTCCACAAGAGGCAGGTAAGCTATCTGGTGTTATTGATTCTATCCATAGCCTTTTATATCTTTCTTTGATTTTGGCTTGAGACTACAGGCACATTCACTTACTGGTGAAATGTCAACTTTAGATAGACAAATATGAAACAGAAAGAAAATCTATGTCAACCAACAGGTCAGACCCAATTGTAGGGTCTACTACATGAGCACGAAGAAAAGTAAAAATATGTGCCAATTAGTAATAGGCACATATTTTAAGGAAGGAGAATAAAATTAGGTGAGCTACTTACCCAGCATCAGAACTGTTCCCACAGAGTAAAGGTTCTAGCATGCCAGCAACCGTGTAAAAATTTGCTAGAAAAGTTTGAAGAGGCAGGAAATGAAAAGGCAGATTTAAGTAAATGAGAGAATAAGGCTGCACTGTTCCTAACTAGCTCCAGCAGAAACAGTTATTGGTTTTAGCTCATATAAATCTTTTCCGACAGCAGTGAAAACTGATAAGAATTCTTTCCCATTAATGATTTTCCTATATATTTACAAATTAAAAGTGCTACCCTGAAGCCCTGATGCAGTGTTCTCACAGTTACCCGGCTTCCATTCGTACTTCAAATCTATATGCAGGTTCTGGTATTTAAATCAGAGGGGTCTAAAAGTAAGTTTTTTGAGTCTTACACCCTATTATACAACTTTATTTCTCTATCCTTGTAACTTCTCTTTATCAAAAATATTCCAGAACTCCTCATTGGTCACTAGTCACCATATCTTCTTTTTTTTGAGACAGAGCCTTGCTCTGTCGCCGTGGGTAGAATACAGTGGCATCATCGTAGCTCACTGCAACCTAAAACTCCCAGCTCAAGCGATCCCCCTGCCTCAGCCTCCTGAACAGCTGGGACCACAGGTGTGCACCACCATTCCTGGCTAATTTTTTCTATTTTTTGTAGGGACAGAGTCTCACTCTTGCTCAGGCTGATCTCAAACTCCTGGCCTCAAGCGATCCTCCCATCACAGCCTTCCAAAATGTTAGGATTATAGGCATGAGCCACCAGGCCTGGCTACCATGTCCTCTTTTAAATTAGAAGGCATGTTTCCCTTTCCTGCACATGTCCCTAAAATCTCCTTTTCAACATTTCCTTATAGCTACTTAACTGACCTTATTTCCTCAGAAGTAATAGTCATATTGCTAACTTTTTTCATTAGTTTATAAAGGATCACTACACCAAATTCTCCTTAAGACCCAAGTGCTTTGGTTCCTCAAATAAAATTATTAAAACTCTTTAACTGTTAACAGGATAGAATGGTGCCTTAGAGATTACCTGATCTAGACCAGATTGATGATTAAGGTCTTAGGGGTATTAAGAAAGCTTAGATTCCATAGGTATAACCTGGACTAAATGTTTAAATGTCCCTGGTAACTCAGCTAGGGAAGAAAGAATTTTTGTCAAGCTTCTAAGCCTGAACTTCAAATCAAAAGTTTAGGGGTACATGCAAAGAAACTATAAAGTTTCATTTGGTTTTAAAGGGGGAGAAAATAGAAGGCTGATGTTTGAGAGATTCTGTATACAATCCAACCTCGAGGAAAGGTATTAACTTCACAAAACTACTTCCAGGAGCATTGCCATTCCTTTCTGGCCCTAGCTACATTTTTAATACCAGTGGTGGCTTCTGACCATGTCAACTAGGGATAGACTTTTCCTTTTCCTCTTGCAGAGAAGGGCCACCTACTTTTATTGTTGATATACTCTTCCCAGTCAAAGCCTTTGGTGCCATTTTCAAGATAGCTCTCATTGAAGTTTATGGGCCACACGACACACTTGTTCCGAAGGTTTCCCATGAACAGCTGCAGTCCGATCAGGGCAAAAACACTCAGGCAGAACACTGTCAGGATCATCACATCTGACAGCTTCTTCACAGACTGAATCAGGGCACCCACAATTGTCTTCAGGCCTGAGGAAACAGAACCCCTAGAATCAGAGTCACCTCAAAGCCCTCCCTCCCTCCCCTCCCTCTTAGCCATTGGCTTCTACTACTTCCCACATCACCACCCTTGAAATGTGGCCACTTTATACCAAGAGAATAAAAATGAGTCAGCAAAATCATCAGTTTTCCAGAATTATCCATTTTAAGGTCAGTATTTCTTTTTCTTTTTCTTTTTTTTTTTTTTTTCGAGACAGAGTCTCACTCTGTTGCCTGGGCTAGAGTGCCGTTGCGTCAGCCTAGCTCACAGCAACCTCAAACTCCTGGGCTCAAGGGATCCTCCTGCCTCAGCCTCCTGAGTAGCTGGGACACCACCACACCCAGCTAATTCTTTCTACATATATTTTTAGTTGTCCGGATAATTTCTTTTTATTTTTAGTAGAGATGGGGTCTTGCTCTTGCTCAGGCTGGTCTTGAACTCCTAAGCTCAAATGATCCGCCCGCCTTGGCCTCCCAGAGTGCTAGGATTACAGGCATGAGCCACTGCACCTGGCCTAAAGTCAGTATTTCTTAAAAAGCAAAAGAAAGCTCCTGCTACCAATACGTAGCTCATTTCTTCCTGGGAACACTTTCCTGTCTCTGACTACTTTTTAGTTCCCCAAATGAACCAACCTCTTATTTGCCTCAGGGCCTTCACACATGCCAAGAATGCTCCCTTCCATCACCTTGTCCTCTGTGCCTAACTCCTACTCACCCTCCAAGTATCAATTTAAACATCAATGCCTCCAGAAAGCCTTTCCTGACTTTGCAACTCTTCTCCCTTCCCTGTTGTTACTAGTACCTTAATAGCACCTTATACTTTCCTCTGTCACATCTATCATGGTTATAATCAATTTTTTTATGTCTGTCTTGTTCACAGCTGTATCTATAGTGCCTAGCCTACAGCAGGTACTCAGTAATATTTGCTGAAGAAGCTTCTAGGTTGGAAAGAAAACCACTGAGAAGTTTAAAAGCCAATTAATAATAATATTAAGGCACAATAATATTTTCCCAAGAGCTCTGGAAATGCCAATGAATTGAAAAGGCCAATTATTATCTATCCAGTATTTATAGTTTGCCTTTCCACTTACAAATACACCTCTGTATCACATACATGTACTGCTTTCTACAACGACCTTTTTTCTGTCCTAGATTAAAAACAAAAACACTTATAGTGCATTTTAATTTGAGATTTAAATGCAAGACACTGGTTCAAATTTAGACCTGAAGGTAGATTTCTTAATTTCATAGGAAGAGATTAGTGATAGGAAACATGGCTGTAGGTTCATGCTGTTTGGGTCAAAATGAGGTTACATGTGGCTCTCCATGGCATGTCTAGACATCAGGCTATCCATAGGACATGGCGAACAAAGCACCGAGCACTCCTGGTGGCCAATGCACCAGGATGAGCAAGAGGCAGGCACTGAGCCTTGACACAAGGAGGGACTTATCCCTGATCCATTTCAAAAGGCAAGACTATTGGAATGAAATTCAAGGGAATCCTAATTCTGGCTTTGAAGTGTACAGTTAGATAGATAGTCAGTAATCTTAACCAAGTTATGCCACTTACTTGTGTGACCTAAGCAATATACCTAACCTCTTGGAATCTCAGTTATTTTATCTTTAAAATGGGAATAATTATAGTTGAATATTGTAGAACTGTTGATTAAGCAGGATTCATATAAAACACTTAACAAAGCACCTAGTACACAGTAAATGAGTCAAATATTAACAATTATTGTCTGAACAATTATCACTCATCTATAAAAAGGGATCTACAATACCAACTTCATTGGGTTGTTGTGAGGTTTAAATAAGATAATAAATGTAAAAGAACGAGTATGGTGCCTAGCATATAGCTGGCACTCAACACTTGTTAGTTACCACTGGTATACGTACACTGCTTTCCTCCAAGGGACATAACTGAGGTAATGACACTGCTCAGAGCTAACCTCATCTGATGTTGTCTAATGGGTGGTATGAACATGACTCTTCTTTTGCTGTATTTTACAAGTAAACACTTAGAATTTTCAAACTTGAGCCAAATAGAATTTAAAAAAATTTTTTTTTTATTTCAGCATATTACAGGGCTACAAATATTTAGGTTACATATATTGCCTTTGCTCCACCCCAAACAGAATTCTTTATCTGAATCCAATAGCAGCAATAGATGCTGTACCTAGCACAGGACCTGGCACAAAGTGGGCACTTAATAAATTGTTATTAGAAGAGGAAATGAATGAGAAATGTCTCTCCTCTTACACAGATATCCTGAAAGAGATCTAAGGGGAATTAAAGAACAAAGACTCAAGACTTAGATGGTGGTGACATAGAAGTGTGCAGAGGTCTGTACTTTTTTACACAGTGGGCCTTCCATGGAGACTGTGGCCACCAAGGGGATTAAGAAGAGCTTGCCTGGGCTCAAGGAAATAAGACAATTCTAATCTGATTCCTTTTCTCCTCACTGGGCTGTGCAGAAAGAACATCAAGACAGGTAATCAGAAAGCATATTGATGACCCACTGTATTTCAGATCAAATTTAAGGTCACCTCACAGAGTCTCATTTTCTCATTTACAGTGGATAAACAGCGCTGCATGGCAGTGAGCCATGGAGGAGACGCTGAAGAATCTTCTCTAAAAGTCTTTAAAAAGAGGGCAGAGATATTTGTTTAGGTTTACGCAGTTGAAATTTCAAACTATCCTTTATACCTAAGGCCCTGAGAAATCATATCATAATCACATAGCTAGGTTAAGAGGTATTGGTTGTGTGAAACAGAGGGCAGCCATGAAGAAGTAAAGATTGTTCTGGTGCTATGGAACTTATTCCCACACAGTTGCTGAGGAATCAAAAAGTCCTTATCATATTTTGACTAGGTTGAGGTGGGTCTATATTGGGTCAATAATTCAATTCTAGGCTTCTAAAATTATGCAGACCTATTGTTTTCAAAGTCAAAAATATACTTGAAAGGCCCACTGAAGAATGGTTGTGAAGTTTCTTTTCCTGGTTTTCTTTATGAAGATCTTATACAGCCATCTCTCCTGATGGTTCACACAATCGTCTGCCTGAATGTGGGATGATCGGTCATTCAAGGCCTTTTCTATTGCTAATTTAACCAGATTGAGAAATAAGCCATAAGCTGTTACTTGTATTTGTAACAAGAATATAATACTACAAAATAGTCAAACCAATGGGTCTGTGTTATTAATTAATTAATTAATTAAAAAGCATACAATTTTAATATGAGTACAATCTGATTTTCCTGGGCTGGGAACTCCTTATCGACAGTTCCAAGCCCATATACCTGGAAATTCCAGGCTGTGAGCTCTGACTATCCCCTGTTCCACAAAGGTGGGCTCTCAGCAGCCATGTTTGTACAAGGGTCACCTTCTTCAGTAGTTACAAATGTCAGGGGAGACATCTGACCTAAATCCAGATCCCTTTCTACAGGAATGTAGAATAGGACAAGAGACAGTTGAGTAATCTTCTCATATGGTGGAAATGGTAATAAACTTAGAAGCTAAGCAGTAGCCATATTCTGTCATTGTATTAAGATGTGTCTAAGAAGTAAAGGAAGTTAGTATGTTCAGAGAGAAAAAAAGGAAGTAGACACATAGAGAGAAGAGAGATGGAGACAAAGGACTTCCTGCTACCTGGGGCTTTCTGGTCCTGTATTCTGGTTTTTACTGGCTTCCAGAAGCCCAGGAGCATTCCAGCCCTTGGGTTCCCTGAATTACTCCTGTGTCCTTTTATTTGCAACCAGAGACACTCAACTAATCTAATATACCAACTATGCACGGGACTCATCACTTTCCTAGGGATGAACCTGAATGCTCACAATCAGTTGGTTTAACATCTCTTTTCTTCTCCATAAACCAGATGTCATTGCTGAAGAAATCTGTAAACATGAGCCCAGAAAGCTAAAAAAAAAAAATGTCTTCAAGAGTTTTACTTTAAGTCTGAGGCTTAGATCATCTTGTTGGTGAGAGTTGTTTTATGATACCTTTCAAGAAGTTTAAAGTATTAATAAAAACTTAGTCGTAAATGGTATTCAGCTACTTATACTTTACAGAAGCTCAGAGAAACAAATCTTAATTAAGCAAGAATAACCACTAAATAACACTAACTACAGCCATCTAAAAAGTTTACTCTCCAAGACTCTCATCCAGCTCACTAGAGGAAAGTTAGAAGGCAAAGGAAAAAGAAACGTGATGTGGCTTAATGTTTGTAGGTGAAGGGAGGCACACAATTACACAGCAATATTAAGTGTAAATAGTCACTGGACTATATACTAGTCTCAGCCAAGTCTTCTTCCTTCCATTAGGTTGATAATTGTGAATGACTGTATTTACAGACTTCAATGCCAATTTATGGAGATGATGCACTTCCTAAGCTCAAGTTCTACAGTCTTGCCAGCAGCGGTTGCCCAACATACTAGTAAATACAGTGAAATGCTCCCCGGTATCATCAACACAGGTCAATACAGGCAAGAAGTCGCTGGTAGAATTCCTGACTTGATGCAAGCAAGAATGGAGAACGCCACTGTTCTGGCTGTGCAGAGAGGCTGTCTTGCTGCTTCTATTGGCTCACAACACCACATGCCAGAACAAGCAAGACACTGACTAAAAACCGATTATCCAAAACAGAGCAGAATGCTCCTTCAAATGACTCCTACACAACAGAGTGTGCAACAGAAGCCACGTGGGGGCTAATTGGACAGTGAGAACTCTTGGAAAAGACTAACAGCAACTAGCATTGGTATGTGTCTGAGCAGAAGCAGTTAATACATTTACTACAGACCAAGAAAAGACAGCTGGATCCAATGTACAAAAAGGTCAGCTACCAGAGAGGAAGTTGATATTTAAGGAATTTTGAGAAGCAGGTGAAGCCACTGCTATAGAATTCTACTCCACTCTACGTTCAAAGGCACCTCTGAACCTCCCTGTCACCTTTCATAATACCCAGCAATCCCCTGTACAAATGAACAAAGCCTGCGTATGTGTTACGTCCAGAGAAATCAGTCATGCATATTGGGATCAAAATCTTCTACTGCTGTGATGGCCAGATTATAAATAAAGTTAATTGATATTCCCTGGTTTGTAGCTCAGGTTGAAAAATTTAAGTGGTATGAAGCAACATGAGCTAATTCCCCTACAAAATTAATATTGGTACAAGCCTCTGTAGCAGTAACAAGCAGTTCTCAACCCAGGGGAAAGAATAACTCCCTAGTTCCCAGAGTTAGGCTTGGGTCCAGACAAGTCTTGGGGGTAAAGTAATGCCCTGCCAGCTTTTCTGCTGCAAATGTAATCCTTAAATTGATAGTTCTTGAAGGTTCTTCAGGCCAAAAGTAATTTGGGAGAGATGTGGGGACCATATATTTATTTACTTGAGACCAGATTCACATCACAAAGTGTGTCCTAAACTAAACTGGCTCTCAAAGGTGGGTCAGTGGGATCCTGTGTTTTTCCACTTGGGACCATTGTTAAACTTTAGTTATCTTTCTCAAGAAGCAATGTGGAAAAAGGAGAAATACAAAAGCAAGATTAATAATTAGAATATTTTAAAAGAAACAAGTCTGAATACAGCCTTAAAATACTTTATATCTCCCTTCACTGTGCAGCAGAAACTGCCACATTCACAACATATACATTAAAGAAAATGCTTTCTTTTTGAACACTGGAATGGGAAGGAGAAGGGCTCATCATTTTCCCTGCTTCCTATCTGATCTCACCAGTTAGGAGTGAAAGTAACAGATATGAAAGCAAATAAATAAAATATCCAAGAGAAAAACAATCAAGAAAGTACGATTCTAAAGAGAAAGGAATGATATTAAGTAAGTGCTAACGAGCAGCAAAGTAGTGCTTTGGGGAAGCCACTTAAATGATGATGGAAATGAAAAGGAACTGACAAGTGGGGCTCTGGCAATCAGTTCTACTATCCTATTAAGTGCTGCTCTCTAAGAAAAATCAGAGTTTTGAGAATTAAAAACCCTCCTTTGAGATCCCTACCCTCTCTTTGGGCATGTCAGCCCTGTGGCATGTGATTAGAGTATGAGGAAGATGAAGCTTCTGTCAGAGTCACTTAGAAGTTCATTTCTGTGCCCAGAACCCAGATAAATATAAAGTGACAACAAAGTTTTAAGAAATATAAACTTTTAGACAGAATATTTCAATGTCAAGTTGAACCTGGAAAATTTCAGATCAAAGAAATTTAGAAAGGATCTCCTCTATAACTGACCCTTCTAGCACAGAGCTTGCATACACTGTTCTCCAAGTTGGTGCCTCTGAAGCAAAAGGCAAACCATGAATGATACATATCCAGGTCTTGACTTAGCAAATAAAAAGGGTTAGGATGTGGATTTGGTCTTTTCTAAGCTACAAGAAGGCTCTAAAGTATTCCTTATACAAAATGCTGTAGCTAACTAATGCACTCTACTCTCCAATATTCCAGAGTCCAGGTGGCCTTGATATATTCAGAATATCTACCAAAGATGTGAAGAGGGAGGACAGTGTCATCCCAGGTGAAGTGAGGTGAGTGCTCTAGTAAAGGAAAAACTGTCATAAAGGGAGCTGGGACTTGAAGAGCTCTGTGAGATCTTGCAGGCTCCATGTCAGTTCTGTGGTTGCTCTCATTTCCAACCTGTTTTTGGCAGCTTTGGCAAAAACCTATAGCCAAACTGGGAACAGGATAAGGCAAAGACAGCAACAATTCCACAGATGCGATCCATGAAGAAACTTGGTATACAAAACAATGGTTTTCCTAACTATGGTCTAGCTCTACAACACTGAAATAAAAATGACTTAGATTTCCAAGCAAGAGATAGCCCCCGATCCACTGACTCAAACACTGGTGCTCCTGTCTTCGAAGGAGACCTGGGTAGTGGGCAGGTAGGAATAGACAACAGGCCTCCATGGGAGAAAGCAAGATAGAAAAGTTCAGAATTTCACATGGGATGAAAGAAGACTCTCCCTGAGGAAATGTCATGTCATTTACTGGATTTCTCTTACTAAATCTAAAAGGTAGAATGGGAGCGGCAAAAGGATTGGGATTGAAAATTACACTTCAATTCAACATCCAAATAGGCCACTTACTGACAGTGATCTAGTATCGGTTTTACTATCCCTTTAGGTTATTTTCCATCCTAGTTAGCCTCTCAAAGGCAGCTCAATTGGGGGTGCTTCTGGAAATAGGAATCTGGGAATCTATTTCAAACTGTGAAGCTGAAGTCTAAATCTTGACACTAACCCTTTCTTTGGGCTTAGATTTCTTCTTTATAATAACTGCTACTATTTTTAGTAGAGACGGGGTCTCGCTCTTGCTCAGTCTGGTTTCGAACTCCTGACCTTGAGTGATCCGCCCATGAGACCCCATCTCTACTAAAAATAGAAAGAAATTAATTGGCTAACTAAAACAATATATAAAAAATATTAGCCTGGCATGGTGGCACATGCCTGTGGTCCCAGCTTCTGGGGAGGCTGAGGCAGAAAGATCGCTTGAGCCCAGGAGTTTGAGGTTGCTGTGAGCTAGGCTGACGCCACGGCACTCTAGCCTGGAAAACAGAGTGATACTCTTGTCTTAAAAAAAATAAAATAAAATAACTGCTACTACCTACTACAATCATTTATGGAGCACTGCTATGGGCCAGGCACTGTTAGACTATATATATATAGAGAGAGATAGAGATAGAGAGAGAGGGGGGGGGGGGGAGAGAGAGACTGTATATGTATTCCTGGAATATTAAGGATAAATAATGGACATCAGCCAAGAGTTATCACACAGAAATGCAGTGGTCAAAAGTTAACAGACAGAGACAGAAGCTATGAGCTAGACTAGAGATAGCATCTGCTGCCCTAGTTAGTGAACAGAATACAGCTTTCGAATTTAATTCTGGAAGAGAAGTTTTGAGATCACAAGAACATAAAGAGACAGATGCTTTGCAGAGTATGCTGGGGGAAGTGAGCAGAAAACACGAGATCATATTTAAAAGGGGCCAGAGGAGGACACAGATCAAAAGAAAAAATGAAAGTAAAGATTTAGCACTCTAGATACCTTAAAAAATAAGACAAGGCCTGCCTAAGGATTAGACCACCATCAATGAGCAGTTTGAGGTTGTGTGGAGAATGGGCTGGGCTTGTTGTTAAATGGGTTTAAACTGGCCAGGAACTAAACCTTGATAAGTCAGGGTTGCAGTTTTTTCTTGCCAAGAAGGATATACTCCAACTGACACTCAGCGTCTGGTTGATAAGGAGTCAGCTACCAATGCTAAAAATAAAAGAATTCATCTTTAACAGAGCGCTAATTTATTGGCACACTCCAAGGCCCAAATGTGTAAATGGAGAAACTGAGGTTTACCTTCCTTGAGGTTCTTGGTAAACCACATTCCAACTCTGCCCTCTCCAGGGTTCTATCTTTGTGCTTCCCCCACACTCCTATCCGATATTTAGATGATGTTGAAAAGGTAAAAGAAATATTTCTGAGTCAGTCACAAGGGGAAGAACTATGTGATGCCAAGAATAGGAGAGCTCTGTTCTGTGTGTCCCTATTTCTTACAGAACTGCTGTGGAAAGCCTGGTCCCTAGGAAAACCTGTGAACATAGCTAAAGTCCAAAGAGCAACACAGTCTTGACCTCTGCCAAGTTACTGCCAGTATATCTTAGGCTCACAAGACTAACTAAAATATCATCCCTTCTAGATTTCAAGACTGGTCTTTAGAAAAATAATTATTACTCAGTTGCAATGATTTAAATTAAATTAAGGAATCTTAACCTGAGGTCCATGGATGGGCTTCAGGGGGAATCTGTGAACTTTCATCTGATTCTCAAAGGATCCAAAACCTTCAAAAGGTTAAGAACCACTGGGCTAGCTCAACCAGGACCAAAAAGAAAAAGGCAAAAATTTTAAAGACATCGTCAATGAACTACGTCTCAACCCACCCACTGATTCCTCTTTTTCCCCCTCAAGTTTCTGTACTTTTTATTTGCCCATACCTTTAGTTGTAGCTTATCTTACCTTTGATTTTTTTTTAACAGCACCTGTATAAGTTTTCACTGGGATTTATGTTTGAGAATGATCCCTGAATATATGTATAGTAGATGTCTACTGGTTCTTATTCTAGTGAAACAGAATACAGCAGTAGAACATGATAGTGATTATTAAAGTTCAGTTTGCTAACTTAAATTTGTGTATAATATTAGATTAATTAACTGGGTAGGTCTCTTCTGTGATTAAATAATTCCGTTAATACAGTAAAAGTATAATTCTTTGAATAACATCTGATCAACAAACCATGCGATAGGAAGCCTAGAAATCACAAGCAATGGAATGATGCGAAATGTTAAAATTACTGTAATTCCATGAGATCAGGAAGCAAATGATTTATGTACAAAGAGATAGCTAGCTTTGTGACAATTTTTTCAGATAGTGTAAGATCCAAGTGATTCATAAGCACGTGCTTTTTCAATAGCATGGATGAAATAGGGGCTGCATGCCTGGCAAGCACTGTCAGAGAAAACTGCTTAAGGACCAAAGGGCCATTCCAGAGAATGTCTCCCAGGAAAAACATGCAGAATGCAAGGCCATATCAACTGTACTGATGTTGGTTTTGAATGTGGTGGACAAAAATGAATGAAGGGAAAAGAGAAGATGCGGCAAAGTCACTCTTATGTACAAATTTTCTCACCTGGAATTACAGAGATAGTTTTCAAAGCTCGGAGAACCCTGAATGTTCTCAGCGCTGAGACATTGCCCAGGTCCACAAACTCTGTCACATATCTGTAGTAAGGGAGGTCACACACAGACACAAATGACAAACACAGACACAAACACAAACACCAAAGGAAGAAAACAAAACCACAACAAAACAAAAAGTACAATACGTCACGTCAGGGCCCTAACCCAACACCTAACACCAACCCCGGACCATCTTACCTGGGATTACCGAAATAGTTTTCAAAGCCCTCAGTACCCTGAAAGTGCGTAGAGCTGAAACATTGCCTAGGTTTACAAACTCTGTTATATACCTGCAGAATCAAACCAAAGTTAACTTGTAATGATACCATTGGGCGAGGGTTTGAGAATGGGGGAAAAGAAAGGGTCTTATATATACAAGCTATAATTTCATTTTTTTCCTTGAAAAAGAAGTTTCAAAATATAAACATTTCAGGAACACTTTTTTTTTTTTAATTGGGCAAGGAGAATTCAAAAGAATATTTGAAAGAACTGATACAACCAGGAGGTTCTTGGGATTTACTCTCTTCTTCAGCATAGTAATGTGCTGATCTCAATCAGAATGGCTTTGCTGGCAGCAAATTTACAGTTTTAGTAAAAAGGAAGGCCAGGATGTAGCAAAGGCTTATGTCCCCAAGTTTTGTGGACAATTTCTTAGGAAAGGAAGACCAATTTGGCCACAGGAGCCCCATAAAGACAAGTCTACATTAAAGTAACTCCCTAGTAGACAATGGCAAAAATGACTTAATGTGTGTATATATGACTTATCCAAGGTTTGCAATCATATGACTGTAGTCATGTCTAAAGATGAAGTTCTGGCCTGTAACATAAAATAGCAGGACTCAGGAAAATTCAGATCATGGGATCAGAGAAAATATTGCGCTAAGTGCTCATTTTATTACCAGCTCTGGTAAGTGCCTGGCAAGGGCACTTAAATTTTAAATGAACACCAATGTGCATTCCTAATGCTAGAAAGCGAGAAATTGCCTTTATATATAACAGAAAGTCAAAGTTCCAGTTTCAAATATTTGATGCCTATCATTCATTTACATTTTACAGTTGAAATAAATCTTCCTGATGCTCAGACCTATATATATTTAAATGCATTCTCTCTCTTACACATCTTCATACACACACACAAACACATACAAAACCTATTCACCACCCCCATTATGCCCCCAGTTTGACCAAGTGCTTTCCCAACTTGGAAATAAAATAATAAAGCCTGCTATAACTTTCATATCATCAGCTAAGTCTCTCAAAGATATATATTATCATTGCTAAAACAACACAAATTACCGAGAGCAGGTAGCACAGCAATGTGGAGTTACGTTGATCTCTAGCAATAGTTCAAAATTCTGGTTAGTAACTCTTTAGTAAGTGTCAGTTTAGATACCTTGGCTCATGTTTTGACTCTAAAATGTGCTCTAAAATCTGCAATACCTGGCCAGCCTCATTAAATTACATGTGATAAAACAATCCTAGGAAACTAATTTTTAGCTGAAGGTTTACACCTAAAAAATTCCAAGTCTTCAGAGAAGCCCTCTAGTGATGGGTATGTAAACCTTGGTCAATGTTATAAGGGGGAATAAAACATGAGGGAGCTTCAGTAGGAAATCACTCCCTGCTTTCTCTCCCGGCTATAAAGCCTCTGTTTATTTTCTCCTACATAAACAGGATATGCTACCATTGCCTGGGCACAAGAGGCCCTCACAAGTGAGAATCATAGGCGTAAGCCCAAAGGGCCTTACATGACTATCCATTAATTCCTCATACAGCTGTGCCCACAAAGTCACACTTACAAACACTGTCATACAGATACACCCAGGAGTACAACTCCACACACAAAATCACACCCAGAATACCAATAAAGTAAGCAGAGAACTTACGCCATCATGATGACACTGAAATCTAACCAGTTCCATGGATCCCGTAAAAAGGTAAAGCCATCTATGCAGAAACCTCTTGCAATGATTTTCACCAGTGATTCAAATGTATAAATCCCTGTGAACGTGTACCTGTCAAAGAAATGGATAGCCTGAGGTAATTTCTGACAGAAATTTTAAGCGAACCTTTTAGGATAATATTTGCTTGAAGTGTGGCTTCAACTAACAAAGACAAAACAGAAAGGGCATGGCCAATGCAACAGGAAGGAAGGATGAAAAAGGAATGCTTTAAACGAAACTTACTGAAATGCACAAAGCAAGAACTTTGGAGTGTTGTTTTGGGTCCTGAACAGTATTCCAAGGAAACAACTCTGTACTACCATCTAGTACATGCTAATTTTTATTTTTTTAGAGATGGGGTCTTGCTATGTCGCCCAGGCTGGTCTCAAATTCTTGGCCTTGAGTAACCCTTCTGCCTCAGCCTCCCGAGTAGCTGGGACTACAGGCATGCGCCACCACATCCAGCTAGTACATGATCGTTATGAAGCAGGCAGGAGGCCCGAAGCTATTTTTATTTAACCTCAGGGGAGGCAAAAAGAAGGGGACACCTAAAGTTGGAGAAGACCATATCTCTAGGAACTGAGGATATGAGATGGAGATGGGGCTACAAGGCATAGGTACCAGCCAGCCTGGGGAGAGGAGAGGATATAAAAGGTCATAATTTCCAGTGTGTACTTCCTGTTTCTTGAGTTAACTTCTCGGGATATTCCTTACATTTCACATGTTTTTTCAGCCCTCTCTGTGAAATAAATTAGTTGTAGTAACTAATATTTTTTTTTCCTTGATGGATAAATTGTGGCAAAACAAGATTCAGTGACTAAAAATGTTCAAAACAAAAAAGGAAATAAATAAATGAGCTACTTACTCCACATTCTTCGACCAGTCAGGAGGGTTACTAAAAGTCATGAATACACAGTTGGTCAAAATAGTGCACATAATGATCATGCTAAATACTGTAGAGAAGAGTCAAGGGGGAATATATAAAATCTGGCCTGTTTTTTTCTCAGAAAACACACACATTTCACATTGGGTATTGGGAGATCTATAATCAATAACTTGAAAGGAATCAAAACACAGAAGAGGGGGAAAGGCAAAGGCAAGGTGATAATGAAATCTGTGGTCATCACCATCAACACAGAATGCCACTGTGCGTGTCCAACACCTGGCCACAGAACTGTAGATGCATGGGGCATGATGGCTGTTCTCCTTCTTTCAAAAGGGCTGCTACTCTTCTCCTTTGGGATAAAACATTTCCCTATTACCACTTTGCATCTCAACTATGGAATACTTTTGCAGTAGTAACAAAAATTGTCAGGTAAGAATATCAATTAAATCTATATTTATTTAGTCCTCATTTATTGTTAAGTTAATTTTCTTGCATAACTAGTTATTTGAAAATCTACACATAATGATTCACTTTTTCCCCCCAGTCCTTCTAAAGGGTTGAATTGTCTTTGGGGCCAAGACACCAGCCAATGTAGCCAATGTGCATTGAATATGTCCAACGTGGGAAACCAGCTGTGGCATGTTAAGTAAGGATTTCAAAGACATCTGCACCACCGTACTCCTGAGAATTACTTAATGGGGCAAATCCATTTGATCATTCTAAAGTACCCAGGAATGCTTATGGATAGCAAACCATACTGCCATTTCAGTTCTATCCAGGATCTTCTCAGCCCTTTCTGTTCTTGTCTACTGAGAAAAATTAAACTGTTTTAGGTCAGTATGAGTTACTCAAACTCTGTCACTTTAACAAGCATGGAAGCCATGTCTTATTTGTTGCTAACTCATTCTCCCTTGTCAATGGCATTCACCATCTTTACTAGTGGGGTTTTAAAAAGAGAAAATATTTCTTACAGCTGGATTTTTTTACATCACTACAGTTGGATTTTTCTTCATGCTCTTTGGAACCGGAAGAGAAAAAACAGTCCATCTTCTGATCCAACAGAAAGGGAAGAAGTCCATCATGAATTATTTATTTCCTTGTGAACCTTCAGATTTCAGAACTACGTTGCTTGTAAACTATAAATTTCAGGACCAAGTTGCTAACTTCTTAGAGTTCATAAAATGTGGTAAAAGGTTACTTAACTGATTTACCAAGTTGCCATTGCTGGTTTCCTCAACCTACTTGGAGGATACAATACTTTTTGAAGCATGGGACTGAGTGCTGTTAAATTAAATACCAACCATGAAAGTTTAAAGTCACTATGCAACGTTGGTAAACTCATCACATAATTTTTCATTTGGCATATGCTCGCCTATAAGATGTGAATAATAAGATGTGAAAGTTAGGCCACATGAATAAATTGGCATTTTTCTATTTAAGGGGAATAAAAGATTCAAATCTATCCTACAATCTGCACCAAATCTCTGCAACAAGGAGTCTATTTCATCTGAGAACTATCTCAGATACTTTCTAAACTCACTGCTCAAAAAATAAAAAAGAATTCAAGACAGATATCTAAAGCATTCATTCAACTATTTGTAACTCAAGAAGTAGCTTTCAAAAAATTCTACTATTGGATCTTAATACGTCAACAAGCTGAACAGTCTACCATGTAATGAGATCACTAAAGTCTGAGCACTTAAAAAAGTTAAGACTTCAGTAAAAGGTTATCATCTTAATTTGTCCCTCATAGTGATACCAACAAAACTCCAGACTCCCATGATATCATCCTAAGAAAAAAGAATTTGCCAAAGCTGAGCTTGGGATTTGGCAGGTGTTCACTCTTAAACTTCTGACTAGTGGGAGAGTCAAATACAATATTAGTAAAAAACTTAATATATAATTCAGTTGTCAAATACTGGAAACATACAAGTATCATGCAATTGCTGCACTCACTCCATGTTTGTAGAAAAGGATATGAATGTATCAAAATTTTAATAGCTATTCTTCTTATCAGGTTAAAAGGACTTAAAATGTACAAGGCAGGCGTGGCACTAAATCTGAAGAGAGTTTTCCCTCTGTTTAATACTACAAAGGTCTGTGGAGAAAGAAAAAGAGAGAATTCATTAAAGCATGGGTATGAATCACCACATGAAACAACATTTTTCTAGGCAAGAAATAAATAAACTCAAAGGTCCTTATAATTTTTATTTCCCAACTTGATTTTTCAGGCAAGAAACCTTAACACAATATAACTCCCTTCCCCCCACCCCTCTCCCTGCTTCCCTGCCCCAGATTATATTACAAACAGCTAGAATGATCTAAGCACTTTTATAGAATAACCTTCTTTCTTTCAGAAATAAACCATATGAATTATACCTAAGCTATCTATGTCAGTTAATTAATGTAGAATTCAAATACTGACTGAGCACCTACTATGAGCCAATGTTCTACATGCTTGGGAATTATCAGTGAACAAGAGACTCCTGGCCTGGAGAGCCTATATACTAATGGAAAAGACAGACAATAAATTTAAAAAATAATGAATAAGTAAATTATATAGCATGTGATACACAGAAGGTTAGAAGTACTGTGGAAAAAGGAGGAAGATAAGGGAAATGAAGATCAAGAATAGGCTGGGTGCGGTGGCTCATTCCTGTAATCCTAGCACTTCGGGAGGGAGGCCAAGGTGGGAGGATCACTGAGGCCAGGAGTTTGAGACCAGCCTGAGTGAGCAACACAGTGAGACCTCATCTCTATAAAAAACAGAAAAATTAGCCAGGTGTGGTGATGTAGTCCCAGCCACTCAGGAGGCTGAGGCAAGAGGATCACTTGAGCCCAGGAGTTTGAGGCTACAGGGCACTATGATTGCACCGCTGCTCTCCAGCCTGTACAACAGAGCAAGACCCTGTCTCTTAAAAAAAAATATTGGGGTTAAGGGATGGGTGAATGGAGAAATGGAGGTGGCAGTTTTAAAGCAGGTGGTCAGGATAAGCCTACTGAAGAGAGATTTGAGAAAAGGCCAGAAGGAATTGAGAAGTGTTCTTCATTCAATCGATATTTACCTACCAAGTTTGCTCCATCTGGCTTTTAAGGGCCTCCAATATCTTGCCCAAATCATCTAATCCTATTTCCCAGCATGCATCTTCCTATTTAGTCAAACTAGTTCATGCACCCAGAACAGGTTAGAGTAATTCATAACTTTGGCCTTCGTTCACATTGCTCATTCTACCCAGAAAGCCCTGTCTCCTGAATTCAACTGAATCAAAATATTTTTGAGCAACTCTTCTGTGCCAAGCATTGTGCTAAGCTCCCACGGAACACAAAATTAAATAAAACTGTACTTTTAGGGAAGACATATATGTGAACTAGTGATTATGACACAGGGTAAGCACAAAGCTCAATAACGAAAATATGAAAGGTAGCAGGAGGGGGAGATTTTCTTTCCCCTTGGGTGGGGAATAAAAAGGAGGATGAGTTGAGAGGTGTTCACAAAAGAAGGCAACTAATACTTGGAAGTGATTTTAAAGGATAAAGAGGAATTAAGACAAATTAACTGTGCAGACAAAGGGGGAAGGGATGGCAGGGAAAGGGAACAACACAGCATGTACAAAAGAACCGGAGCACATAACTGCGGGCTGTTTTCATGGAACTGACAAGTAATTCAGTGTTGATGGAGAACAGAATAGGGAAGGGGGAGAGCAGACTGCGACGCTGGAGAGGGACGCAGGGGCCTATTAGGCTATGAGTCCCTTGGAGACAGGCCAGTGGCGAATACACAGATCTAGTACCTCATTGTGTGACAGCAAATGGCCATTTTAAAATAGTTATTTTAAGTAGTTTTTAATTTTTAAAATTTAGGGTAATACACGCTTTTTTTTTTTTTTAAAAAAAAGGAACATAAGACTAAGTTCCACCCCATTAGTTTCCACGTAATGACAACCTTTGATGTTAGTTTTTTGTGTATCCTTCCAGAAATTTTCTTTGTAAATACAGGCATACATATGTCCTTAAAAAGTCTCTCTCTCAAATGGGATTGTTCTATAAATACTCTTCTGTACCTTGTATTAAAAAAATGAGCCCCCACAAAGAAAAGCCCAGGACCAGATGGTTTCACTGATGAATTCTACCAAATGTTTAAAGATAAATTAAACAAACTCTCCCACAAAATAGAAGAGAACATTTCTCAAATCATTCTATAAGGCCGGCATTACCAAGATACATAACCAGACAAAGACGTCACAAGAAAAGAAAACTCTAGACTAATATCTCTTAGGAATATAGACACAAAAAACCTCAACAAAAATGCCAGCAAACCAAATCCAGCAGCATATAAAAAAGATATTATACCATGACCAAGTGGGATTTACCGCAGAAATGCAAAGATGGCTTAGCATAAAAATCAACCCATGTAATACAACATATTAATAAAATAAGGGAGAAAACCCACATGACCATCTTAAAAGGTGCAGAAAAGCATTTGACAAAATCCAACATCGGTTTAGTCATCCAAAAAGAAGAAATGAACATGAAATTCCAGTAATAAGAAATGAACAAAAGATTGGAGCTGAAGACCTTAAGTGCTTGCTTTTTGCTCGTTGACCACATAACTTAGAACTATCTGCATTATCTATGCAGCATGGGTTTTTTATTATTTTTACCTAAAGACCTCTTTTTTGGTAATAACAAACGTGTTTTTTAAAAAAGCCTGGTTTTTCTCAATACACCTTTAAAGGTTTTTAAATTGTTTCATATCTGGTAAAGTTGAGATTTTTAAGAACTTCATTTTTAATTTGTAATAAAAGTTTACAACTTGATTTTTTCAAAAAAGTCAACAAACTGCAAGCACCTGTTAATAAAAGTCTTAAATAATTTTTTAAAAATCCAACATTCTTTCATAATAAATCAAAACACACCACTATAAATATTAATAGTAGAGAGCTTCTTTAATCTGACAAAGGTCATCTATGAAAACCCAACAGCTAACATCATACTTTTTTTTTAACCTCTGTCCTCTACAACTAGGCTTTAAGTTATTTGAAGAAGAAACCACCCTTACACTTACTCTCACGGTTCCAACATAATGCTCAGCTCCTATGTTTCCAATAAATACCATGTTTCCCCGAAAATAAGACACGGTCTTATATTTATTTTTCCTCAAGAAGACACCCTAGGGCTTATTTTCAGGGGATGTGTTATTTTTTTTAAGTATGGTACAATAATCTACATTTATTCAAATACAGTTAAGTCGTCTTCTTCTGGAACATCATCATAACTCTCCAAATCCCAAATTCCATCCTGAATTTCTTACGACTCTATTTCCTTTAGAACCATTGGCCGGGACCTGACAGGGGGAGCCGACCTTGGTGGGGCTGTCTGCACCTTTCCCGTCACCTCTGGGATAGTAGCTGTCTGGATGGGGCAGATGAGAAGGGCTGCTCATCTTCTTTACCGCTCAGCAACGAAATGCATGGGTTGTGCAGATACGCTGTGTAGCCACACCCATCACTAGGTCTTATTTTCGGGGTAGGGCTTATATTGCGCAAATGCTTAGAAATCCTGCTAGGGCTTATTTTATAGGTAGGTCTTATTTTCGGGGAAACACAGTAGTTGTTGGCAGATTTTTATTTTAAAGTTCTTTTCTTCTTATTTTCTATACCTTTCTTTCCTAATCTGCCAGAATCATGTTATTCTCTTCCCAGTAGAAAAGCAATGCCGGTATTGAGCCCTGTACATTTTGGAAACACCCACTGCACCATCCCTAGTGTTTCATATTATGCTGTGATGATGTTCTTCCTGTACTAGAGTGTACTGGTTCTGGTGGGGTATGCTGCAGAGGATACCTAATCCTAAAAGCAAAAGGAAGTAGCAGACCTGGGATTAGCCTAAAACAGGTCAAGGGCCAACCTTTGGCCCTTCCATATCTTGACTTCCCAAAGAAACAAACAGCCCAGGACTTCCCCAAAACTCCCTCTCTGAAGTACTTGTACCCTCTGTGTTTCTATAGCAACTCCCTCTATGAAAATGTCAGGCCTTTTAAATAACCTCCTCATTCAACCTTATAAGATTCCCATGAAGTGTGGGTGAAAGAGGGATGATTATCCTCTATGCATTTTACAAAAGCTCAGGAGAGGGACACCACATATCAAAGGTCATGTAGCAAAGAGTAGGGAGATATTATGCTGAGCTTAGAGCCTTTCTACAGCTTCTACTGTGCCAGACCGGGATGCAGTTTAGCGACAACATGGCAGAGAATGAAGCTGGTGTGAGGGATGGATTCTCTGGCGAATGAGAAATTTGAGCCCCTGGGGTACACTACATAAAGCAACAATGAAAGAAGGACTGGCCCATGTCTCAGGACCTAAAAACCACCAGACCAGGCCTTTATAAAATCACCTACCTGCCTTAGGAGATAGGCAATGGGATTTTAAAAAGTAATGTACTCTATACCTTCCATTTCTGTTGTCTCTTAGTTTGGTCATGACGGAAATATAGGTTGAGAGGTACCATGAGGGGTTATTTCCTATCACTGAATCAGCCCCCGTGGTGCCTGGCACATGGCAGGTGCTCAATAAATGTCTGTTGATTGATTAATGAACAAATGTTCGTATTGACTGAAGCAAGGGAAAAGGAGAAGAGGAAAAAGAAAAGGAAGACATTAGGAAATTGAAATTGTTACATCTTGGTTGAAGAAAAACTAAGCGGTAGCTAGGATTCTGAATTAGTATCAGTGATGAGCTGGCAAGTGGGAGACCGATGATCCTGAGGAAAACTAAGTACCTTTAGTGAATTTTAAAACTATGATTTTGTAAGTAGAAAGGCTCTATTAAGGACATTTTATATGTGAAGTGGAAATATCATAATTTAGGTAGTGAATGTTGCACATAGAATAAAAATCATTTATCATCACCTCTCTCTCAATATTTACATTCTATATCTTCATCAAGTATAAAAACAGGGGATCATTTTTTTCTATTCAAAGAGAAATAAATATCTAGTCCACACACTAAACCTCTTGAAATGAAGGTGAATCACCTGTACTTTTAGTAGGAAGTTGCATTACCATAAGCCATACTTTATTGTTAAAATAGATTTACAGATAATTTACATGCAGATTTTCGTAAATCTTTTGCATTAAACAAGATGGTGTCTGGACCAACACAAGTACTTAAAGCTTAGGGATTTTGCCTCTAACACTGGTGTCTGCAGTGCTTATATGAGAGAGAGAGAGAAGAGAGAGAGAGAGAGAGAGAGAGAGAGAGAGAGAGAGAGAAACATATGCCCAGTGCCAGCAAGCCATATCTGTAGAGGAACAGGTAGTAAATGTTGGGGGGTTTGTAGGCTTTGTGGGTTTTATACAGTCTCTGTTAAAACCTCTCAACTCTGTCACTGTCGTGCAAAAGTAGCCACACACAACATGTAAATAACAGTGGCTGTGTTCCGATAAAACTTTATGGACACAGAAATTTAAATTTCATACAATTTCCACATTTCCAACCACTAAGAATGTAAAAGCCATTCTTAGCTTGAGGGCCATACAAAAATAGATGACAGAGCTGATCTGGCCCAGAAGATGCACTAATACTAGTTCCCGACTAAGGCCAGACTAGCCACATAAGAGTCATCTGAGTAGCTTTTTAAAAAATGCAGATTCATAAGTCCCATCTCTAGAGGTTCTGATTAAATAAGTCTGCAGAGGAATCCAGGAATCTGTGCTCACCAGGCTTTGGGAGCCACCAGATCATCTCTGAGGTCATGTCCTAAAGCATTGGGTTCTCCTTAACCTGCGTCTACCTAGCTTGTGGCCTGATGAGCCAATGCACCTCTCTGGATCTCACTTTCATCATCTATAAAATAAGAGAGGGCTGCCTGATGGGTGTGGCCAGGCCCTTTCCAGCTTTGATACCTGTAGTTCTATGATTTAGAAAATTCACAGAGCATCCAAGATTAAGTACAACAAAGCTGCAAACCATACTTTTAAGGAGAAAGCATATTATTATTTATTCTTTCACATTATATCTTGGTAGAACTCTCCTGAATTAGTTATTTTGCTCCCTCAAGTTAAAATTTGTGAAGTCCAATGTCCACAGTGCTTGACAGTAACTATCCTGGCAACCATACTGATGTCAGCAGGGGGCAGCATGGAGCAGTCCCATGCAGAACTGCATCATATAATGCTTTCCACCCCTGCCCCTGCACTGTCTCCCCCTACTTTTATCCCACTCTCAGGAGAACAGTGAATATGAGAGAGAGAATGAATAGGGATGACTGGTGATAAAGTGGCTTTTTAAAAATATAGATATAAATAAGTTTTCTGCACAGCTGATTAAACTTCTGTAATCCCCGTTAAACTGCTGTGGGAATCCACAAAATGACATTCATTGTCTCTTGTTCAACACTGTGCTCCAATGCCAGATCCTTCAAAGCCCAGATGGAGTAGGAAGGACAGCAAGCTTTGGATTTTTATGAGACTACTTCTTAAGTAACAATCACTTGGTGCTCATGAAATCCAATAATATTTCATCTAATCTGTCTTACATTAGATCTTTGTGAAGTAAATGAGTTAAAAGGGAAGGGGAAATATTAGGTTACAACAGCCTCTGAATGTGTTTGAGCACAAGGCCCATTAAGAGTGGTGGAACAGCTCTTAATGAGATATGGCATGGAGTATTAATAAATGTGTCATGCCGGCATAAAATGAGCCTCCTGAAAAGCACAGGCTTTTCATTTCTAATTAGCAGTGTGGGGCTTGGAGCACACAATGTAGAAGTAGTGCCATTACTAACTCAGGGTAAGATGTCTACTCTTTGGGGCCCACAATTAGGGGAAGGGACATCGTACAAGGTTGAGTATAAGCACACTCATATACATACCAAAAAAATACTAGCATACTGCAAATGCAATACAATAAACCACACAGTTATCATAGTACTGCAGTGCAGCCAACTTATGAGCATATCCTCACCCCCACCCCAAGACTGGAATAATTTTTTTAGCCATGCAAAAAGTATAAATTAAAATAAAGAATGTGTAAATATGAAAGGACATTATATAGAACAGTACTCAATGCAGGGATGGAGTATATCACAGAGCAGAAAGCTTCTTGGAGAAATGTTTATTATCCAGCCTCTGCTCTGCTGTGGGACACTCTGGTTTATTATCCAGCCCTTAGTTTGCTGTGGGACATTCAACCAGGTCCTCGGGCTCCTGAGAGGTCACCATTTCGATTAGGACAAAGGTAACCTGCAGGCATCTGATGACCTTCTGGCTATAATGAACACTGAGGGGCTCAGAGATTTAGCTAATCTACAAGAAGGTAGTTGGGAACCAATATCCTTTGAGTCCATCTGGTTATAACTGTTATTGGCACCGATTCAAAACTGTCCCCAAGTCTGGACCCTAAATCTTAACTGTTTTGTTCTCTGGAACTATCTGACTCTCTTGTTTTTAGCTGACTTCTCTGGCCTTAAATTCTTGCCTGCCTAAACCTAATATATAAACCTATTCTCCCAGACCTATGTACCTCTTCTGAACTAGGCAACTGGCCAGCTGTCCAGTAATCAACAGCAATTTGGTGTTCACTTCTGAATAACTATGTACACAGCCAATATACCAGGCAACAAACAAGTGACTTTTAAAAATTTCCCTGTTTTAATAAAGGAAAATATAATGCAGAATCTAAAAAGATCAGGTTAGGAAGTTGTTCAGAAATAAATGATTACACCATGTTAAAGAGTCCTGATGTCTTTAACGCTAATCTGCCTAAAGGATTTCTCAAGTAAAATCACGAGACAAGTTATACATCCCTAATATGCCCCAGGAAACGCTCCAGCAAAGGCACAACTGGACTGCATTTCTAGAGTACCTGTATCCTGGTACTACCCAGGTGTCCTCAGAAATACTGAACTAATGCAGGACATGAGGACACAGGCAAAAAATTTTTTCCCTAAGCTTGTACTTCTGTTTGAATAGTATGAATACTTAGAACCATCATCTTCCAAGACTCTATGCTACTATACTGAGAACTGAGCAAAAGAGAACTCTACACCCCATATTTTAAAAATTTCTTTTTAGTCACTGATAATTTTATTTATGAGTCTATTTGAAGAAATAATATTCAACATTTACTAAGCATTTACTATGTGGCAGGCACCCTACTAAGACACTTTATACAACAGCCATAACACAGCAACCACTTTATGAGGTAGGTACTATTTTATGGATGACAGAATTGAGGGAGAGAGGTTAAATAACTTGCCTAAGACTACACAGCTGTTAAATGGAGAAATTTAGCATTGAACAAAGGCAGTCTAACTACAAAGCCTATACTCTTAATTATTGTGCTACATTGCAATTTTTAAAAGCTTCAAAACTATTAATCAAATCTAACTCTTCATTTTACAGGTAAGAAACAAGCACAGAGTACTCTGCCTAAACTAAGGTCACAGAGCTAGTGAGCAGGAGTGGGAGAGTTACTAAGGTCTAGATATCCTGGCTTCCAGCCTGAACTCTTTTACCACACCAGGTTATCTGGTCCAACCCTCAGATCAATGAAGAGTCTCTTCTACTTAATCCCTTTAACTCACACAAAAAAGAAAACCTCTTGCATGTGCCTCCAAGATCACAGCAGCTGTTGATGGTCTTTTTCCCAAGTTAAGCTTGATGAAGATAATGCTAGCACCACGTGTGTCTGTGGTTTTAGTTTTCCAGGTGCTTCTGCATACACTTTCTCGTTTGGTTTGACCTTGTAACCCCATGCCCTCCAACCCACATTTGGAGCAGCTGACATCCTTCCTGCCCACATTGTGGTCACAGGAAGCCACACCTGGCAGAACAGCAGCACCATGCACCTGCTTTGCCGCTGAGCCAGCACGATGCTGCTCCCCAGGGCAGAGAAGGTCTGAATCTCCTCCACGGCTATTCTTCCTCACTGTCCTTCAATATGAATTTGCCTTTGATCCTCCTCTTCTTTACCTTCTTAGGGTGCAAAGACTGCAGCTGCTCTAGGGTAGAGCAAAATGCAGGCTTATTATGTAAAGCACATTAACCCCTCTGTTTACTGAATTCATATTCTATAATCTACTCTCACTCTTCTCTCTTAGAAAGCAGCAGAGCAGAGTGGGTTAGAGCCTTTGAGGCCAGAGAGACTTGGATTCAAGACTCAGCTCTGCTGCTTATTAGCCATCATGATCTTAGACAACTTACTTAAGGTTCCTAAGGTTCAGTTTTCTTATTGATAAAATAGGGATAATGATCAATAGTACCTACTTTATCAGATTGTTGTGAGGATTAAATGAAAGATCACAAGAAGTCCTTCACACAGTGGTTGCACAGAATAAACACTGGATAAATGTGGTTATGGTGCTGTTGCCATCACACACTACTGCTGCTCCTGCTCTTTGGCTCTAGACATGGGGTGGCCATTAGAAGACTCTAAGGGCTGACATTCATGTTAATTAGTATTCACACACTTGGCACAAGCCAGCAGGACACTTGTACACAAGCCAGAGCAAGAGTCCAGAGTAGCTGCCAGGCTGCACTGGCTCAAAATGGGTCCCAGAGGTTATTTTAGACCTGGGAACTCTGAAAGTGGGAGAAAACAAAAACTCCTTAGTCTGCAGACACTCTGGGCTCCAACCTGCCTCTCAAACTTTACCTCCTGTCTTACCAAACCACACCCTATGCTCTGGTCACAACTAAAGTCACTATTTTAAACAATTCAGCCTTCTTCATGTTTCTCAGCCTTTGTATATATTGTTCTTCATATCTGAACTACTCTTTCTTCTCTTCTCTGACAGGTGAAAATTATTTTACGGTCCAGCTCAAACATTTAAGAGAAAGGAATCTCCTCTCTGAAGACAACCCCATTCAACTCTCTCAAACAGAATTAGCCTAACCTCCTATACGTCCCCACAACACTTGTACTTACTTCTATTAGCGCAGTTAATACAGAATATTGTCATCTTTGTTTACATATCAGTCTCTCTCACTGGACCCTGAGATCCATAAAGGGCAAGAGCTTATCTTCCATCTACTGTGACTTTCTCAGCTTAGCAAGCAGACTATATAATAGGATACCTATCTGGCACAAGGTACATAGTTCATATGTTTGCTGAATGTACAAATGAATCTCTTAGACATAAAGAAAAGATATAGCTAAAACCAACTAACCTACAACTATTATATATATAACATATCCAACTTTCTGCTAGGTGCCCAACTGAAACTATATGGTCACTTTTTCTATCCCTTAGCTCATCTACCCATAAAAATTCATTAATTTTAGTTTGAAAAGTCCTCTCACTCTTTCTATGCCACAGATACCATGCTGAAGATATAATATTTAACAAATGAACTAAAAAAACCCCAATATATAGTTGTCTCTCAGTATCCAGGGGGATTGGTTCCAGGATTAGCACAAATACCAAAATCTACAGATGCTCAATCCCTGATATAAAATGGTTTAATATTTGCATATTACCTATGCACATCCTTCCATATACTTACTTTATTTACTTATTTTTGAGACAGAGTCTCACCCTGGGTAGAGTGCAGTGATGTCATTGTAGCTCACTGCAACCTCAATCTCCTGGGCTCAAGTTATATTCCTTGCCTCAGCCTCCTGAGTAGCTGGGACAGCTATGACACCTGGCTAATTTTTCTATTTTTAGTAGACATGGGGGTCTCACTCTTTTTTGCTCAGGCTGGTCTTAAATTCCTGAGCTCAAGTGATCCTCCCACCTCAGCCTCCCAGAGTGCTAGGATTACAGGCGTAAGCCACTACGCCTGGCTCCTTCCATATACTTTAAATCATCTCCAGATTACTTATAATACCTAATACAAATGTATTTTTGTAAACATGTAAATGCTATGTAAATTGCTGTTGTACTGTTTTGGGAATAATGACAAAAAAAAATCCGTACATGTTCAGTACAGACATGTTTCTTTTTTTCCTGAATATTTTCAAACTGAGGTTGGCTGACTCCATGAATGCAGAATGCACAGATACAGAGAGCTGACTGTACTCATTCTGTATTGAGGCAATACAAAATGATAGAAAACTCTCTAAAAATAATAGTAGGAAACAAAAACAAAAAACCATTCTGCAATAAAGTCAATAGAGACAGCATGGCATGGGAGAAAGTCTGCATTCAAACATCCCTGGAACTGAAACCTGGCTGTCCTGAGATTTCCCTAATACTGGATCCTCAGGTACTGCAGAAAATGGGAAGTCAATAATGATATCCAGAATTTTAGTGATGTCATCAAGTAGGATAGCAGAGAAAAGAGGATAAGCAAGTTTGAGGGGGAGAAAATGAGTTCAATTTTGAACACACTGAGTTACTGTGGGAAATCCAGAGAGAAAAGACTGGCAATGTGTTGAATATTTAAGGAACATTCCAGGCTGGAGCTATAGAGTCAGGAGTCCTGGTACTGAGAGCCTGGATGAAATTACCCAGGGACAGCATGCCAAATAAGAGGAACATGGGCCAAGGATTGAGCGTGGGGGAATGTTAACATTTAAGAGAAAGGTAGAGGAAATGAAAGAGAAAGAGAAGGAAGAATCTGAGATATAAGGAAAATTAGACCAAGGAAGTAAAGAGCTGCAAAAATCGGCACAATTCACAGTGTCAAACATAGCAGAGAAGGTTAGTGAGATAAGAATTTAAAAAATATCTTAGACTTGGCAATTTGAGACCTTATTAGGAAGGTCTTATCTTGAGAATGTCATGAGAGAGGTGAGGATGCAGTCAGGGTGCAAGGTTGAAGGAGCAGGTGGGAGGTATGTAGGTGGTAAGTAAATGCTCCTCTTTACAAGTTTCAATGGCATGAGAAGAGATTAGACTAGCTGGGGATATGAAGTCAAGGCTCTGAGTATGTTTATAGGCTGAGGGAAAGGAATGAATATGGGAAGGAAAAGAGAAAATATAACCAAAAGCGTGAAGTTCCAGAGGAGGTAGAAAGGTACAGGGAAGAGGGATTGATCTCGAACAGTAGATAGGGTACCCCGTCCTCTGAAATTGGAGGAATCTTTTATTCCAACTTGGTTCTATAGGCCAAACTTTGTAGCCTCCACAAAGTGTCTGGAATAGGAGTGCATCTTCAGAACTTATATCAAAAATTCTACTGGCAGAATCAGAGTTGGCAGAAATTGTCATACAGTGGGACAATTCTAATCTTAAATTGTGTCAAACAGGGTTATATGTGAAAAAATATTTAAAACTCGTTTGTGAATTTTGAAATAGTAAGAGAAATATCCCTCTGTTTAATGACAACATAGTCTTACTCTCTTTAAGAAAGGACTTAAAATATGTTTAATTATTCTCAGAAGATGATCAATATCATTGTAATCTTGAGACATTCTCTAACATTTAAATGGTCATTATTAACCATTGACCATCAACAGGCCAATTTTTATTAGGATAAGAAGATTTCACAACTCACTTTCTGGGGAAACCAACAGAGACTAGTTCCTGTAATTACCGATCAGTGGAATTTTATGGCTGAGGTGATTAGCTAATAACACACATCCTAGAATTCCGGTAAAAGCTGTCTTTTATATACTATGTGGCTCAGAACTTTGGAATCACAACTTAATACCTGTATAAGGCCTTAAGAAGACCTGAGGCTCTTTCTGGAGAAAATGCTGGGTTTATCTTTAAGCATCCCTATAGCTCACACTAAGGCTAAAATATATTGGACTCCTGTCTATGTAAAAATCCAACACTGGCCAACTCTCTCAACAGAGTGACCACACTGGCTTTTAAACAACTGAGAATATCTGTATTATGGGTCCTTTTAAAGACTATAATTTAGTACTTGTTAAAGACATATTTAAGATATTGAATATCTGAGAGAATATGTAACCTTTGATTCTTCTAGATTCTCCAAGTTTGGTCTCTGTACCAAGTTAGAACATCACAAACCTCTAAACTATTAATAGCTGGACCATATTATCTCCATTAATGCATGTATCTGTAATGATTTTATGTGTTTATTATCTGTCTCCCCAACAAAACCTAAGTTCCAAGAGTGTATAAGCCTTTTGTATTTCGTTCCCAAGTGCATGGAACAGAGCCTGGGCACATAGAAAAAACTTAGTAACAATCAAACGAATGATTACAAGCTCAATTCCTTCCTTAGCCCTCCATAATCAATCACAAAATCCAATCAGTTCATCTCTATAATAACTCTTGAATTCATTCATTCCCCTTAATTCCCACTCCCAACACTACAATTCAGGCCATCATTACTTCACAGCTGGTCCCTCTGTCCCAGTTCTCTTTCCCTCTGGTCTATCCTATATACAGCTGCCACATTCATCTCCCTAAGGCACAGTTCTAATCCCATATCCTTATTCCCATTTAAAAATCTTCAGTAGTTCTCTGTTGCTTATCAAGTAAAGACCAAACTTCTAGCAGTCTAAGCCCCCCTCCCCTGCCTTGGCTCCAGCTCCCCACTCCCAGCCACACCTCCCTCTGCTCCTTGGCTACTTCCCCACATTCCAAGCCAACTAGATGAGCTGGCTTTTTCTTTCATGTTCTACGCCCTTCTCTCTGAGCCTCTGTTCATGCATAGTACTTTCTGCCTAGGATCTGAGTCTGTCCCTCGTTTCTAAAATACAAGGCTCTAAAGTCTAGCTGCTATTATAAAAAATTTCAAAAAATAAAATAAAATCCAAGGCCTAATTCAAATACTACTCTTATTATGAAATAATCCTGGGGCCCTCTTGTCAAAAGTGATATCACACTATAGGCCACCATGTTATAAGTTACTTAGGAGTAAAGAATGGACTTTATTAATCTTTGTTTCCTGCAAGAGAACAGTATGCCTCACAGGAAGTACTCAAGAAATATTTGTTGAATAAAGTAATCACATTTTATATGAGATGACCCAAACTGGTACATATTCTATACCAGTTTCTCTCATTTCCCTTAAAGTCAGTTCATATAGGGAGGGCAACACAATTGACACAACAGAGAAAAATCAAAACACTTAGTAACAGTGGACATGACCGAAAGACTTAGAATACTCAGGAAATAACATCTTTTGTATGATACTCACTTGTGATCAATAAATTAGGAAGATTCAATGCACTTGTATTGGTAAAAAAAAAAAAAAAAAATTAAAAATAAAAAAATAAAATAAATTAGGAAGAGATTCAAGCAGTACGTAGAGGCTGTTACCTAATGACCTTAGGCTGTTACCTAAGTCCTTTCTAAGGTTTCACAAGAGGAGTGACAAGACTGGTGGCACTTAACGACAGTTACCCAGCCCTCTGAAAATATCTCTAAAATATCAGAAAACCTATTTCCTGATCTACCTCCTCAGCTCTTAAATGAAATCAATTCTTTGGAAAAGGAAGAAATATTGGTAATCAGTCTTTTTTCCCCTAGAGTTTAGTTCATTTTGGCAGACAGGAAAATTTTTCATTGGGAAAAAATCATAATGTCACCTTTCATATCCACAACACTTAGAAAACCAATATTTTCATATGCATTATCTCATAAGATTAATTAATTCATTCAACAGATACTGATCGAGTGCTTACTATACGGCAGGCACTGCTTTGGCTGATGATGATAAAGAAGATAACTAATAAACAAATAAATATATTATATGTCAGGTGTTAAGTGCTACAGAGAAAAATGAAGTAGGGTTGGGGCAATAGGGTGTTTTGTTTTACATAGAGCAGTCAAGAAATGGTCTTTGTAACAACCCTGTAAAATAGGTGCAATATTAGCTATTAGCATAATCTTAATTTTCTAGATTAGGGAAATTGAAACCCTGAATGGTAAAGTGGCATGCCTGAGATCACCTGGAATTAGATGGGGATGGGATCGGAAAAAAGATTTCCCAACTCTTTTTATTTATTTATTTATTTTTGAGACAGAGTCTCACTCTTTGCCTGGAGTAGAGTGCCATGGCATCAGCCTAGCTCACAGCAACCTCAAACTCTTGGGCTCAGGCAATCCTTCTGCCTCAGCCTCCCGAGTAGCTGGGACTACAGGCATGCACCAACATGCCCGGCTAATTTTTTCTATATATTTTTAGTTGACCAATTAATTTCTTTCTATTTATAGTAGAGACGGGGTCTCACTCTTGCTCAGGCTGGTCTTGAACTCCTGACCTTGAGCAATCCTCCCGCCTCGGCCTCCCAGAGTGCTAGGATTACAGGCGTGAGCCACCACGCCTGGCCCCAGCTAATTTTTTCTATATATATTAGTTGGCCAATTAATTTCTTTCTATTTTTTTTAGTAGAGATGGGGTCTCCCTCTTGCTCAGGCTGGTTTTGAACTCCTGACCTTGAGCTATCCACCTGCCTAGGCCTCCCAGAGTGCTAGGAGTACAGGTGTGAGCCACCGCACCCAGCCAAGGCATATTTTATTCTTAATTCTAAGTACTGGTCCACCATTATGAATGCTAACCCTCTCCCTCGTACTGTCCTAAGAGATTTAGCTACATTCTAACATTTAAAGTTCGTAGGGGACGCTTAGAAAGGGAGATGGTCTTATTATCCTCATTTTATGGATGGCAAAATTAAGGCTTTAAGAGGTTAAGTAACTTACCAAGGTCACACAGCTAGTAAGTGGGGGATTCAATTCAGACTCACTAGGCCTATGGCTGTAGGTGTTACTGCCTCCATATTAGATTGAGGAACAGGTCTGGATAGGTAAAAAACTTGCCCAAAGGTATACATCTAAGAATGGCAGAGCTAGTGGGCTATCTGACCCATAGACTTTTACCCTCTGTTTTGAGACCGCCCCAACTCCTGCCCCTTCTGCTCCTGCCCTTGGCCTTGACTACTACATACAGATCGTTTCTACCCTCTTCACCTCCAACTTCATTGGCATCTGCTTCAGCCGCTCCCTTCACTACCAGTTCTACGTCTGGTATTTCCACACACTGCCTTACCTCCTGTGGGCCACGCCTGCTCGCTGGCTCACACACCTGCTCAGGTACCGGCTGGGTCAACCTGGGAGAGTGAAGGGATTGGGAGCTCCTCATCCCAGGGCTGTGACCATGGAGAAGCTAGAGGGATGTGGCTAGGGCATGAGGAGCTGAAGGGCTGCAGGCCTTGAAACTTGACAAAAGCTTGATCCTGTTTCTCATCTCCAGGTTGCTGGTGCTGGGGCTCATCGAGCTCTCCTGGAATACATACCCATCCACATCCTGCAGCTCTGCTGCCCTGCACGTATGCCATGCTGTCATCCTGCTGCAGCTCTGGCTGGGTCCGCAGGCTTTCCCCAAGAGCGTCCAGCACAGCAAGAAAGCCCACTGAAATCCACCCCTTTCACTCCAGTCCACTCAGGAACCTGGGTGTGACAGATTCTGTCATCTTCCAAATAAACCTTGCCAAGTCTACCTCTTTATAGCCCTCATGGAGATAGGGGAAGCTAGTGCCTGGACCAAGCTGTAAGGGGCATTTATGGGGCCGAGAAAGAACTCACTCGGGCAGTCCTAAAGAGGCACTTTATTGCATAGGATTTGGGAACTGGCTCTCTCCCCTTCCACTGTGCTGCATGAAGCTAAGAGGATGGAGGAGAAGGGGGACCGGGAGGGGTGGGAGGAGCAGATTAGAACTGGGAGGGCAAGGGGCATGGTTTGAGAGGATTGGGAGAGAGCACAGGCAGGCACTTTTTGTGGGGGTGAGAGGACTCTGGAAAGGGAGTAAGAAGCAGTGGGGACAGGGTGACACCAGCCTATCCCTTCCCAGCACTGAGAGGGGGGCCCTGGGTGGCAGTGACTTGAGTACGTTTCTGGGCACCAGCCCGAGCAGCAGGGGCAACTGTCACATGTTTGCAGGGCTGTAGCACAGCAGGTGTAGTTGCAGGTTCTGGTCCCAGTGGCGCAGCAGCAGGAAGAGCCCCCGGGCTGCAGCCTTCAGGGCGGCCAGGTCAAGGCCATCGGGAAGGTGCTGCGCCCGCAGCCAGCAGTCAGCTTTGGCAGCTGTCAGTTCCCATTCACCAAAGGCGGCAGCGCATCGGTGCTCCAGCCAGGCTAGTGCCACTGCAGTGGCCCAGGACCTGCCGCGCAGGTCGGTACCACCCAGCCCTTCTGCCCCCTCCGAGGCTTCAGTGTCTGAGCCCCGCCCGCTGTCCACCTGGCCTGGACCCTCGGAGCCCGAGCTGGGGGAGGGGCTGCAGGAGGCCGTGGCGCTGTCACCCTGGCCAACACCAGGGCCCAGAAGTGCCCAGGGAGACGAGGATGAGGTGGGGCTGAGGCTGGCGCGGTGCACCGCAAAGGGCGAGGCACGGCACAGGCGCTCCTGCGGGATGCGCACGGCAGCACAGAAGGGCGCGTCCAAGCGGAAGGAGCCGGGCGCCTCCTGCAGCCGCACCTGAGGAGAGAGGAGGTGGGGGGAGAAGCGAGCTGAGACAGGGTCCAGGCCCTGACGACGCCACCCTCCACCTCCCGAGTCCTCACCAAGGGCAGGTAGTCATGGTCGCTTCCTTCACTGATGCCGTCACTGGCCTGGCCCGGGTCGGGGCTGCAGAGTCTGCGACGGCGGCCCAGACTGAGCCTAGAGGGAGGCTGCGGGGGTGGGCGGTGAGGACCTCTTGTGGTGGCTACGGGGTCCCCCAAAGCAGTCTTGGAGTTGCCATTTTGGTCTGAGTGCCAGGCACCTGCTGGAGAGCCTCCCTGAAGTCCTGCAGTGGAGCCAATCCGTGCCAGCAGGTGGTCTCTAAGCCCAGCTGCCCCTTACCCTTTCCCCACACTTGGGTATTACCTTTAGAGTGGACAAGTGTGGGCAAAGAAGCTGCATCTAGATGGCTCTGAGTGGTGGGAGGGGTGCCTGGGAGCTCAGCTGGCTCTGCAGGGGCACAGGGGATGGGGTCGGGTTTGTCCAGGAGGATGACCAGTGCCATGAGAGCTGCACTTGAGAAGTCACCAGAGGTCACCTACCTGAGCTCCGCACCTGCAGGGTCCCTGGCAGGACCTCCCTAGTGGTAGCATCCACAGCTACAGGGCAGGTGAAGCAGGAGGGGGCGAAGCTGACCTTGCTTGTCTGAAGGGCTCGGAGCCAGCATCTCCGGGCATGGCCTGTGAAACCACGGCGCAGCATGCTGAACTCCCACCACCTGCCCTCTATAGAAGGATTCACAGAAAAAATCAGTGTTCCCCACAGCTTCTCCCTGTGTCTACTTTTGGACAGAATAGAGTGACTTCTTAGGCCCAGAACTAGCTCAGGCTCCCAACTTTGACAAGAAGTGGTCAGGCTGAACCTTCAACCCATAGCAGGGTAGGGGTCCCCAGCCACCCAGAAATTCAACACTGGACACTACCCAGAGGAAGCCTTGACTGGTACCTTTTCCTCCACCCATTTCAGCACTAATAGAACTTTCTTCTATGTCTGCATGATGTTCTATGTCTGTATGATCCAGTGTGGTAGCCACTAGCCACATGTGACTACTGAGTACTTCAAAAGTAACTAGTGCAAGTGAGGAACTGAAAATTTAACTCTATTTAATTTTAATAGTCTTTTCTTGAATGACAACGATTTGTTTTTATGTTATGGGCATTGTGACTCATTACAAGATCATGTTTCCCTCTGTGCTGGCTCCTAGGAAGATTGTCAGTTTTGGGTCCCATACTTGCAAGAGTACATAACCTCGTGGTGAGCATCTTTAATATAACCTCATTCTCAGCTTCCTTTTATTTTCACTTTTTCCCATTGCTCTGCTTAATTTTTTATCTTATCAGTGTGATGAGGCACATCAGATCCTTTGTGAACAAGATGAGGTATAGAGAGTGATCAAACACACTGACCTACACCTCTGCTACTTTCTGCCTATCCATGCCCTTGGGCCCTCAGTGGGCCCATTAGCAACTCACCCTGGTCAGCTGTGGTCTCAGCCCCTCCTCGGAGAGCCAGCCGCTCATTGTCCTGGACCACAGAGGCTGCTGTCAGCCGGTGGAGTGCTTGGTCCCAAGCAGCTTCTCTTACAGGGGGTGACGGAGGCTGTGAGCCATCCCCAGGCCCCCACAGTGTCTCCAGCCCAACACCCACTTCCCAGCACATAGGCTGCTCCCCACACAGGGCCCGGATCACCACATGGCAGCGTGGAGCCTGGGGAGGCAGTGGCACTGCAGGAGGGGCTGACTCCCCATTAGGGGGCACAGCCGTGAACAAGAAGGGTGGTTCCATCAACATGTCCCAGTCCAGGGGGGCTGGGGAGAGCAGGTTTCCTAGGGAAAGAAGATGGCATAGGCAAGGGCAGTGTAGTACTCTGGGCTTCACCTCCCCAAGGCCTCCTTGGTGTCATGGAAACCAGCTCCCTGTCCAACCCTTACCTGAGTCATCCAGGCCCTGTCCCAGTTGTTGGCCTGGCTCGGGGCCTGGCCCATCTGTTGCTGCACCCAGAGACGGGTGCTGGGGTTGGCCAGAGACTAGGTTTGCCCGGCCTGGAGGGGATGAGAGGCTTCGGCCAGCCAGAGCCACCCTGCGCCGACGGCCCAGCACCTCAGTACTCAAGGCCGCTGCCTGCATGTGAGATGTGGGGGCAGCTGGTCAAGGAATGCAGAGCTCCTGACCATCATACATATACCACTGGCCACAGGCCCCTTATCTGAAACCCTGGGTGGCTGCTCACTACTCTTAGGAGGGTCAGGCTCCTCATGGCTTACAAGGACCTCCAGCCCCGGCTCCTTTCCCAGTATCATCTTACTCTATTCCCTATCTCTCACTTGAGGTTGTTGCTTGTCTCTATGTTTTTGTTTATGTCTTTTCCTTCTTTGCCTGGCTAACTTATTCTGCTACACACAGCTCTTACTTTCCTGACTCCCTCAGATGAAGTTAGTCATGCTGACTCTGAGCCCACATAGTACCTTGTTCCTGTACTCATCACTGGTTGTTACATGGTATTGTCATTATAGATTTACCCACCTATCTCTCTAGCTAGACTTAATAGTAAACTCTGCAGAATGTCTGGCACACAGCAGGTGGTAAATATTTGCTGGATACCTGGTGAATGAATGTGGGCTGAGTCTCACCTTGAATGGAGCCGGTTGGGGCGCAGGCAGGGGGCAGGAGCGGGAGCCCGCATGTTCTCCATGGGCCAGGCTGCGGCAGCCCTGCTGAGAAGGGGGATCGAGGGGAGCACTACCCTCGGGGGATCCAGGGCCCTGGGAGCCTGGGGACTCACTGCTGCCTGTGGAGCCCGGGCCTGGCTCAGGGCTGGCAGAGCAGTGGGTGAGCACATACTGCTCCCGGATGTACGAGGACTGGAAGATGCGGCGCCATATGGCTGTGTCAGAGGAGGGGTTGGGTCCAGGATCTGTGACTGGGTCTGTCAGAGCATCGGTACCTGCTGGGAGGCAGTAGAATAGACCCCAGTCCTGGTCCCTCCCACTGCCCACTCCTCCAACACTGATATACCCGGGCACTCACTCCGCTCTGGGTCCCCAGCAGCCCATGGGCTGGACAGCTCTGCTGACACAGTGGCTGTTCCCAGTGGCTCCGAGGTGCCAGTGGGCTCCGTGCCAGGGCTGGCAGCAGATGGCACCTCCTCTGGGGATGGGAACACAGACCCACCCAAGCTCTGCCAGCCAGGATCTTGGCCCTAGAGAGAATATCATTGCGAAAAAAACTGATTGTATTTCAACATGGATTTTGGGGGGAAACAAACAAAAAGGTAAAAACAAAAAATAAAAACAAAACAAAAAACACACACACAAAAAAACCTGATTGTAGTTATATACTACTTCTTTCCAAACAGGATTTTAAGTTGGTTCACAGGAACAGGTAATAAAGCTAACAAACCAGAAACAACAGACCAGTACTAAGAACGCAGGAAGCGAACATGTTAACCGTAAGGGCTAACAGACCTGCTGTGGAGCTGAGCTTGAAGCTTGTCCCTGAGCTTCCTGGTAGCCAGGCAAAAGACAAGCAGTCTATTACTAGGCCTCATGATCAAAACGGAAGGAGCATGCTTAGCTCTTTTAGATGGATACAGCTTTTCATTAAAAAAATAACTACCATTTCTCAAACTCCTACTGTGTCGAGTGTCTAAGTGTCCTGCCAAGAGCACTCATGTTATGACCTCTAATTACAGCAACATGTGTAAACATTTACACATGAGGAAGTGGGCTCAGAGAGGTTAAATGACTTACCCAAACCAAATGGCTGGTAAGTGGCAGAGTTGGGATTTGCAATTGCACCTACAACCTGTGTTATGCTCTTCTGTCACTCAGTTACAGGAAATATGTCACATGGTGCTTTCCATGGCTTTACAAGGTACATAGAGTGCCTTGTGAAGTAATGAGCAATAGTTTTGACAAAAACCTCACAGCAAGTGCTGGTGCTGTTTTCTGTGGCTGTGTGCTTTAGTGACCTTGGGTGGAAGACCCCATGAAGGAGACAGGATGCGGTAACCTTGGGGGCCTAGTGGATCTCTGTGGAGCCCTAGGAGATAGTAGGGGAGCTTGGCAGAGAGAGGCACAGGGAATGGAAGGGTTTGGGAGAGATGCAGGGACTTCCACCATCCCAGGCCCACCCACCCCACCGGAGCCCAGGCCTACCCCTGGCAGGTGGGGCCGGAAGCCATCCACCCTGAAGAGTGAGCAGTAACCCAGCAGTTGATCCCCAGGATAGAGTGCTGGGATCTCCCGAGGGGTCAGCAGCGCCTCCACGGCATCAGGCACAAACCAGTCCACAGAGACGTCACTCAAAGCAGGCTCCAGTGCCTTCCTCAGAGCCTGCACCAGCTGTGGGGAGTGGCCAGAGTGAGGACATGGAGAGAAAGGTGTCACACAGCCAGACAGAGCTGGAAGGTCGCTCTTCCCCAGTGCCATGTGCCCAGCCCTTGGGCTGATGGGGAACAGGGTCAGGATGGAGAAGAAATGGGACAGAAACAAGCAAGAGCCCTGTGGGCTCAGTTCTCAGGTCATGGTCTGTCTCCTGGCCTGAGCTTTGCCGTGTGGATGGAGTGGGACCGTGAGGATGAGGCTCACTTCCAAGACAAGACTGAGAGTAAGATTTGGAAGGTGGCCTCGAACCTCTGGCCTTCCGCAGCACCCAACAGCAGCACCAACAGCTCTGCCCCCAATTGGTGTATCAGGGAGAGGAGAGATTGGAGAGCTGAGGGTCCAGGGGACCCCATGGCCTGAGTGGGTTCTGTTTCAGACATGATGTGTAACTTGGGAGAAGGACTTCCGGGTGTAGGGAACAGGGCTTGGGATCAAGCTCACCATGGGCTGTAGCCTCTCCCCAGGCCTCAGGAAGTAGGCCTGACCCCTGCTGAGGGCAGACAGACCCTGGAGCAGCTGGTGGCAGGCGGGCCCCAGACCAAAGGAGAAGCACCTAATGAGGGAAGGGAAGCAGCTGTGACCTTCAGGAGCCCCTTGGCAGGGCTCAATCTTAGGCACCTGGTTCTGCCCATCCCATACCTGGCTGCCCCCCTGTGCCACCTCATGAACTCCAGGGTTTGATGAGTGGTGGCAGCCATGGGTGAGGCAGCAGTGAGCAGGAACAGCTGCCGAGGGTGGGCTCTGTGCTGGGGCTGCCCCATGGCCCAGTCTAGCACAGCCAGCACGTCTGGAGGACCACTCACAGCCTGCAGGGTCTCAGTGCTGTCACAGATCAGCTGCACAGTGTCCTGGAAAGAGAAGGCATGGGCTGGGCCATGCTGGGCTGAAACATTTCCATGAGGCCCCCAAAATCCCCGGACCACACTCACATCACTGCAAGGCCGGCTTTCTGGAAAGAGCGGTTGCACCGACATCCCAAACATGGCCAGATTGATGAGCGTCTGGGGTGGGAGAGACTTCACAGCTAAAACAATGGCATCCTGGGGAGGACGAGGAGGGCAGTGTGAGGCAGGCCCCCCAGGCACTGCTTGCCTTCTCCAGGCCATGATTAGAACGGGGGGCTGGATGGGGTAACCTGGGAGAGGCCCAGGTATGTACGAGTGAGACCCTGAATATGTGCAGAAGACCTTTTTGTAGGGGACTCTGGAGGTGTATGTGAAACTCGCGTTTCTCTGAGTGTGACTCTGTATGAGAGAGGCTCTTGGCGTCTGAGAGAGATGCATGTATGGGTGAATATGAGAAAGAGAGACCTGAGAGTGTGTATGTGTGCAGGGTTGGGGGTCGGGGCAGGGCTGCTCTCTAAGGGAGTCCCCCTGAGGAGATGCTGTCTGGTTCCTCTTTGGAAGATGGCGTTTGAAGCAACAGGGCTTCAAGAGGCTGCCCCTGGCCCACCTCTGACCCGATGCCCCACCCAAGCCCCAGGCCTGCCCATGCCATGTCCCCACTGGCCGCCCCACCCAAGCCCCAGGCCTGCCCATGCCATGTCCCCACAGGCCTTGTGTGCTGCACTGCTGCCATCCAACAGGAAGAGGAGCTCCCGAGTAGCTGTGCCCAGGTGTCCAGGCTTGGAGCTCAGGTCTGGGCAGAAGCTCAGCATCAGCACGGGGTTCAGCAGGATGTCTTTGTGGAAGCGTCGCTTCAGGAACCACACCTGAGCATGGGCGCCCTGCGTCAGCCTGAGCAAGGCTTACTGCTACTTTGTCCAGGGTGGCCAGTGGGACCTGGCCCAGGGGCCCTTTTCTATCTAATCTACCCAGAGGGGATATCTTTTGTAGTATTCTGAATAAAGGCAGGGGCAGAGGCAGGTGGCTGTCCTCTGCCTATGTCAGACCTAGCTTCCATCCTCTGGGACATATCTCAGAGGGACCCTCATCTGCCTTCTAAGAAGGTGGGTGGCAGCTATGGAGAGGTCTTTCTGGGGAACGAGGCCCCCATCCCAACACGAGCCTGCTCCCCTGCTCCTCATGCACAAATGCAACCAACAGTGAGGCCAGGAGCCCATGCAGCCATACCTGCCGGTCCCCATCACTGTCCCTGCGCTGCAGCCTCTGGAAATCACGGCGGGCCCTCACCTGGGCCTCGTATTCTGCTGAGCTCAGGCTACCCGCCTCCAGCATCAGGTGTGGCTGATGTGGCTCTGAGAGCAGAAGACACAACTCCGTCAGGAAAGTCCCTGCCTCTGGCCCCCAACTGCATAGTCCCACTGTCCTGGAAGGAGCCTGCATGCAGGTCCAGCATTCCTGCACCATGGGCCCCACCCTCACAGATGACTTGACCCCCTGGTTTGGGGCCCAGACATCTGTACTTGAAAAATGCTGCCCAGGTTGTTCGGAAGCAGGCCAGAGTTGGCCCACTGTGTGTCCCAGTAGCTCACCACTGGGGTGCAGCAGGATCTCCAAGGCCCGATCACAGCGGTGGCCTTCTGCCAGTGTGACACAGATGGTTGCCGCAGAGCTGGCATGTGGGGGGGCATCTGCCCGCAGGGCATGAGAGGGGCTCTCCAGGCCTGAGGGACATAGAGACAGGAAGGGGTGATGCAACCATCACCCCAAGCCAATACCAAGAGCACAAACATCACAGCTTTGTGGGCTGAGTGTTCTGAGTTTGTTCTATAGGCTCATACAGACAGGGGAGGATTTGCCTGCTTTCATGGGCTGAGAAGTGAATTCCCAGCTCTGTTCCTGGCTGGTCAAAGAGTTATACATCAACCAATTGTTAACTTAGCATCCCCAATCCCACCTCTTGCACAAGGAGAATCCACTTCATCACTTGATCTGTCCTCCCATTGGTGGGTGGGTGGGATATAAATAAATTACCTTGATAAAATGGGGGGGGGGTTGTTGGGTAGAGGCAGCCAGGGGATGCTCCCACCATTACCCTGGAGGTTCCTAAGGCTTAGTCACTGACTTTTTGTCCTATGTTCCTCCCATCCCTGAGCCTTGATTATTTCCCAGTCAGCTACACTGGAAGGAGGGACAGGCATCTGAAAAGAGGTCAAGTCAGGCCAGATGCACCCACCTGCGAGCAGGCATGGCCCAGTCACCAGCATCTCGAAGGAGAAGGTATATGGGGCAGGGCAGCGGGCAGGACCTGAGAACACATCCAGAGGGGCAGCCGGCTCCTCCCAGGGCACCCCTTCCTCTTGAGGGGTGCCCACCCCGAAGCAGCTGGTGGGGCTGGAAGGGAGCAGGAGGAGGGTCACTGGGCCACTATGAAGGCCCCTAGCCCTTCTGGCTTACTGGCCCCAGCCCTTCCTCACCCTGCCCATCCCCTGGGGTACCCTGCCAAAGCCCCCTCACCCGCACTAGACCCAGAGAAGCCGAGGGAGGGACGAAGAGAATCACCATAGGCCCAACCTGTCGTCACAGAGCCCCGGAGGCCTGGGGAGCCCTGGTGGGCCTGGCAGGGCCAGCGGGGTGAGCACAGTGGGCAAGGCCACACGCAGCACCCCATCAGGCCTTGAGGGCAGCTCTCGGCTGCTGTGCAGGGTCACTGTCATGGTGCCAGCCGCGGCGATAAGGCCTGTGGGCAGCACCAGCGTGGACCGGGCCTGGGCCAGATCCAAGACAAGATGACCTATGATGAGTGAGAAGAGGGGTCAGAGGGAGCTGGAAGCAAAGGAGGTGGGGGAAGAGGGGGAGCACCAAGTCAGGGAGCCTGGGCAAGGGGGCCTTTGCATGACTGATGGGACACCGGGCTAACGTGTTGGTGATGCAGGATGGAGGCATGAAATGATGATGGTAGCAGAGGCAGGTTGATGGTGGAAGGATCCGGCTGTCATCAGGAAAGGGAGGGTGGTATCCTTGCTAATGGAGCGGTGGGGAGAAGGGGGCATGTCCAATCCAAGGGGGGTATGCCCCCCTTCCCTTGCCTGCCTCTACCCATTCAAACCGTGGGCACCATTCCTAGTAGACAGACATCTCCCTGTGGCCTGGGACCCACTCTGCTCATAAATCTCCTGCTCGTGCACCATTAGGGGCTCCCCACTGCCCACTAGGGTGGCTCCAGAGTTTTCTACCTGAGAGGAGCTTAGTGGTAGTAACCTGCTTGCACGCAGACTAGAGGACATAAGGCTGCATTTGCATGCCAAGGACACCGTTTTTATTTAGATTGTAGGTTTATTTGGGGACTGGCAGAGCTGTGGCAGTCACCACTGCTGCTAAAAGAATAATGGCCAAGTGTGTTAGTCTGGTCCCAGCCCACCTTTATAGCCCTACTTTACCTCACTTCCCCACAATAGCCATTTGATCATCCTTTCGAGAAATACTTGCTGAATAAATGAAGGGAAGAAAGAGATGGAAGGAAAGGAAAGAAAGGAGGTAAGAAGGGGGCCAGCTGATACAGTGGAGAGAGCACAGCAGCAGGTTTTGAGTGTCAGCTCTGTGACTTCTAATGTGTCCTTTGGTAACTCTCTGGTTCTGAGGAGTCTCAGTTTCTTCATCCATAAAATGGGGATCACAATAACTATATCTCAAAGTGTGTGGTAAGGAACAAATGAGATAATGTATACAAAGCACCGAACATATACGTAATGACCATTGCTATTATTTTCACTCGCCATAAAAGGGGGAACAGGAGCAACACTTGCATTACATGCCACTCAGGATTCAAATGAGGTGACACCAGTGACTGTAAAGTCACTGTGAACATGAGGTGTTTTATTACCATTAACCAGCATAACCTACTTCCAAACCTTTGTTTATACCATTGTCCCTACTCTCCACTTAACCAAGTCCTACCCTTGCTTTCAGTCAAATACTGGCTCCACCTCCTTCTGGAACATTCCTGGGGCCTAGCCCAGAGCTCACTCTGGCCTCTAATCTCCTGCTGGGCTTATGCCAACTCTCAATACCGCTGGATTCTGTCCCTCTTTTTACCCAGATGGCAAATCGCATGGGAAGGAACCAAATGAATGTAGGAATGAATAAATGGAAAGAAAGAATGAAGTGAAAGCCACAGAACCTAGCACAGGGCTGGGCTTCCATCCCCTCCCTCCAGCACTTACTGGGCCCCTTTGTGCCAGGTGCTGTGTGAGATGCTGGCACTTGGAGATGACCAAAACCCAGTCCTAAGCTCAGGAGCTAAGGGTCCAGAGGAGACAGACATGCAGACCTGTGACAGTTACTCCCCAAGGAAGTTCTGTAAGGGGGTGGCACAAAAGGCTGGGAGCAAGGAAATAGTGCACCCATTGCTTGTGGGGAGTCAGGGAGGGTTTCCCAAGGAATGACATTTGAATGGATCTTATTAAAGGACAAGTATAAATTTGCTCACTAGAAGTTGGGAAGATAGAGCCAGGAAGTGTACAAGGGCCGGGCAGTGTGGCAAGTTTGTGGTACCTGGTGTGGGGGAGGGCAGAGGGACGGAGGGGGTGAGAGTGCAAAGTGAGGGCCTTGGCTGCTGAGCAAAGGAGTTCCTACTTGATCCAGGAACTGGCACATTCACGCGGGGCCAGGCTGAGAAGGTTTGTAGCCTAAAAGGTAAGCGTCTGAAGATGGGTATCTGGGGAGGGTGTTCCCTTTGCAGCACGAGGGGGAAACTATGATCTGGGCAGCAAGCCTCATGCTACCTGCTGAGTCTGTCTCCCTGGCTGTGAACCTTGGGCCAGGTTTGGGCCATATTCTCCCAGCACCTGGCACAGGTCAGGTGCCCAGTCCATGACTGTTGAATAGAGGGATGAATCAATGAATGAAAAAATCAGCGCCTGGAGGAAGGGGGAGGGGCGGGACGCAGAGCAGGTGCAGGAACCTGGCAGGATTTCGGGAGGGCGCGGCGCGGCGCGGACGCAGGACTCACCCTGCGCGCAGCGGCGGGGCGTGGCGGCCCCCAACCCGGGGCCCAGCGCGCGGCAGCAGGCTGCCTGCGAGCGGCGCCGGCTCTGCAGCTGGAAGGAGACGCGCTGTCCGGCCGCCTCGGCCTCGAAGCCGGATACCACCTCGGCCTCGGCCAGGGGGTACACGAACACGCCTGCAGGGAGGGGCGGGCAGGAGGCGGCGTCGCATCCCTCCCGGCACCCGCTCCCCACCACCCGGCGCGCGCGCCCCGGCCTCACCGTCCACCGGCTGCGGCTGCGGGTTGTGGTAGGTGAGCCGGGCCCGCAGGCTGAGGCAGGGTCCGTTGGCGCAGGCCCGGACCCAGGAGTCCGTGAGGGGCAGCGGCGTCCAGCTGGAGGGGCAGTACAGGCCGGGCATGGTGCCGGGAGGCCGGCCCTGAGGGCGCGGTGCGCAGGGTGAGTGCGGGGCGCCCCACCCCGCGCCCCTGAAAGCCAGCGCGACAGTCTACCTCAGGCACCCGGACACCGGCCTGCAGGAGGCGCAAGACTGAGCGGGGGCTCTTGCCAGGCCGACAGGTGGCGGGGGGAGATAAGAAAAGGCGAGGCAGGGGCATGGCGAGGTGGCATCCTCGCTGGTTACCTGGGAAGCCGGGCGGAGCGCAGCTCCCGGCAGCGCGGGGACCGGGGAGCGGAGGGTTAATGATTAACTGGCGCTGGGGGCGCCCGGCAGTCCCGCTGCCCGCGCCTCTGGGAGGTGGGGGAGGCGGTCACAGCTGTTCCATCACCCGCTCCCGGGCCTCACCTCCACCCCCGTACCTGCCGGCCCCCCGGGGCTACCCGCGGCTGCCAGCTGTCGGAAGTAGCGCGGGTGGAGAGATGGAAGATGCTCTGGGTGGGGAGCAAAGGTTTAAAGGGCCAGCATTCTCCCGGGTGCCCCCAGCCCAGCAAGGGACAGCAGGGGCGGGGCGGGATGGGAGGCTGAAAGGGCCGCAGTCTTTCTCTGGTGCCTCATCCGACTGGGGCGCGGGCTGGAGTGGAGGGGATTGGGGTGGGGAAATGAGACAGGGAAGCGAAAAGAGGGGGGTCTTTCGGAGGCAAGACCGGGAGAGGTGCCCGGGCAGGGAACTCCACAGGATGTGTCCAAGGCACCTCTCCCCACCCTGGCAGAGCTGATCTGGGAGTAGCAGGCGGCTGCAGTCGCCACTGCCCCTACAGGGGATGCTGCGGGCTGGGTCTTGGCGTCTCCCCCTCCCTCCCGGCAGGCTCAGCCTCACCCTCGCGTCCTCGGCGGAGTTCTGGGCGTCGCGACGGGACCAGGGTGGGTGGTACCGCCTCTGCGCCCTGGGCTGCACTGGGTCCCGGCACCCGCGGGGCGCCAGCTCCCGATTCCAGCTGCCACGGTTCTGAGTCCCCGCCGGGGCGCCGGCCCTGGCAGTGGTGGTCCCGCCCCCGCTCCGAGAGGCCGCCCCTCCCGCCCGCCTCGGCCCCGCCCGCCGCTGCGGCTGTGCTGTCGCTCCCGCCTCCTGCGGGTGAGGTACAGCCTCGGCGCCAGCCCCGCTGCCAGAGCCAGACAGGGCACTGCAGTGCAGGGACCGCGTCCCCGCCGCCCCACGGTCCCCCACCAGTGTGGGACGAAGCCTCCGGGGTCCCACCCTTTCCATTCTTCAGGAAGCGAGGCATCCTGCAAGTGCAGCGGAGCCGCTCAGTCTGCAACCCCCCAGCATTGCAGCGACCCCAGCTATCCCGTTAGCGCCGTACCCAGCCCAGCCCAGCCCGCCCTGGGTAGGCTTCCCATCACTGCAGTGACCCTCCCTCCTCGCTGCAGCGAACCCCAGCGCCCCGTCACCATAGGACTTTTTCCTCAAGAAGCCAGCCCCTTTCCTTTGCAAAGTTATCCTTCGTTACTGCAGAAAACCTCCCCCATCCCTGCAGGTAGCCTTAGTTCGTGCAGTCACTTCAGTGACCAAGCGAGGATTCCCCACCACTGCAGAGACTTCCTCCCGCCCGGAAACAGCCAGCCTTGCCGTCACTGCAGTGCCATCTCCCCACTTTTGCTAGGGGTGGGAGGGTGTGCAGGATGACTCCCTCAGGCCACAACCGCCTGGTCCCTTCAGTTGCCTGGAGCCTTAGGAATGAAGCGTTCCAGCCTGAAGAGCCTTCTCCTGGCTGCAGACTGCCCAGTCATAGAAGTGACCCCCTGCACACACCAACATGCACACACCACTGTAGCGCCTCAGGAGAAAATCCCTGCTTGTAAAACAGCTCCCTTATTATTGGCAGATTGTTCATGTGCTGGACAGTGTGGTGCTGCAAAAGATTGGGGCATTTATAAAACCTCTCCAGGACACCTGAGGGAGAGTCTGGGAGTCCTGGGGAAGTGAGGGGAGGTGACCATGTTTGTGGGTCACCCATGCAAGCTTTCTTACCCATGCCACAGTCAGATGCCGCAGAGAGCTTGAGAGCCGCGTAGGTAGCAGCCAGTAGGGAATGGGCTTTCAAGCCACACCAGGGTTCTCACTGGTCCCTATTAAGTCAATCCTTCTGCTTCCAATCACCATCACCGACCGCCTCCTTGAGCACCTGAGCCCTCAACCCCAACTCTCTCCCTTGCTCAAACCACTTAGCATGACGGAGAGAGCTTGGCCTGTTCCCAGGGAACTTCATGGGTGGGAATGCAGAAGGACAATACAGGTAGCACAGACACAGTCACACCGATCCAGCCCACAGGGAGCTCCAGCTGGGTCTCAGCCCTGTTGTTTCCATAGTGTCTGGGCTGTGGTTCTATTGACCTCTCTCCTCCTTTCTCTGTTAAGCCCGCTGTCAGCTCCATTCGGCACAAGGGTCCCTCTTACAGGCATGGTAAGAAACAGTGGATGGGCTGGTGATCCCTCCAGGTGATCCAGGTCCCCAGGCAGCACCAGCCTTGGCGCTGAGGACTCCACAAAGGCCCTGGCAGTGGCCACCTACCCATAGGTGCCTTGTGCTCTGCCCCTGCAGCAAATGAAACAAGAGCTAAGTATGGCCCTCAGGCCAAATGTGAGGCTACGGGAACCATCATTAGGAGGGCTCAGATGCATGGAAATGGAAAAAGACATCCTTATCTTTGGTCCTAAAGAGAGCTTGGAGGCTGGGCGAAGTGGCTCATGCCTGTAATCCTAGCACTCTGGGAGGCCGAAGTGGGAGGATCACTCAAGGTCAGGAGTTCGAGACCAGCCTGAGCAAGAACGAGACCCCCGTCTTTACTAAAAATAGAAAGAAATTAATTGGCCAACTAAAAACATATATAGAAAAAATTAGCTGGACATGGTGGTACATGCCTGTAGTCCCAGCTACTCGGGAGGCTGAGGCAGAAGGATTGCTTGAGCCCAAGAGTTTCAGGTTGCAATGAGCTAGGCTGACGCCATGGCACTCTAGCCCAGGCAACACAGTGAGATTCTGTCTAAAAAAAAAGAGAGAGAGAGAGCTTGGAAGTAAGAGGGTCTTCCAGGAAGAAAGTGTCCCTATCAGAGACCAGACACACACATTGGCAGAAGCCAAATTTTACTGGGAAGCTGGAGCAGCCCCGAGATCCTGCTAGGAAGGCTGTCTTAGCAGCTCCCCAGAGGGGTAGAGCAGCATGCAGCAGGGAAGCAGCCCGTGCTGGCTGCCTGGCACCTGGGCTGGGGTGGCAGAGCAGGAAGGGTCTCTGAAGCCCAGCTGGAAGGCACTCTGGTGGTGGGTTGGCAGCATGGCAGCCAAGGGCAGAAGGGGACAGCACAGCCCTGGAGAGTCCAGAAGCCAGGTTCCAGGAGGTGGCAGAAATCCGAGGCAGGGTTGAAGGATGGCTTGGAGCTTGGGTGGTCTGCTCTGTGCCAAGCACAGGGGAGGGGGAAGGGGATATGGAGTGGAAAAGAGGTAGCCTGTGCCAAAAGAGGCTCACACTTGAGGGAAAAGGGCAGACAGATAAGCAGTTTCAGGAGAATGAGATAAGTGCTGCATTAAAAAAGAGTAATTGGATGGTATAAAAGCTTTTAACAGGGAGCTTTTCTGAAGGTCACCTAACCTGTGGGAGGGTGTTTAAGCTGAGTCCTAAATGGGAGTTAAGCAGTGAAGGGGAAGGTGTTCCGGGCAGAGAAATCAGCTTGTCAAAAGAGAGAAGCTGCATTCAGGAGGCTCACGCTCATAATCTCAGCACTTTGGGAGGCCAAGGTGGGAGTATTGCCTTGAGGCCAGGAGTTTGAGACCAGCCTGGGCAACATAGTGAGACCCCATGTCTACCACACACACACAAAAAAAGGTGAGTGAGCCAGAGGGACTAAGGAAAGTATAAATAAGTATGTACAGTATTTGCCTTTTCTCTTAGTTAACATTTGTCCAGCACTTACTATGGGCCAGCCATAGTGCTAAGCATGGATTACCACATTTAATAATCAAAACTGCCCTAAAAGATAGGTACTGTTATTATCTTGCAGATGAGAAAACCAGAGCCTAGAGTTTTAAGTAACTTGCTTATCACAAGCTGGTAAAGTGGTAGAGCCGGGGTGTTGAACTCAAATGGTCTGGCCTCGGAACATTTGTTTTTAAACTACTACTATAGACAATGCAGATTTCTTTTTAAAATTTAAAAAATTAAAAAAAAATTTTAATTCACAAATAAATATTGTATATACTTATTGTGTATTGTGGTTACTTAGCTCCCTGTCCAAGGCATCTGCTCACCTTGGCCACCACCACCATGCTGGCCTGTGGGGTGCTGCTTTTCCTCTGATCGGGTACAAGAGAGAGGATTTGAACTTGCCCCTCAGGATAACACTACCCAGACTGGGGCTAGAATATATCAGTAAACCTTTACCAAGTGGTGATATGGGGAGTAGGATAACCCTGAGGAAATGGCCTTAGATAATGACACACAGCCAGGTCATCTTGTTGCAAAAGCACAACTCTGTTGTTTTCTCTGCTTGTGGGCTGCCTTCATGCCTTGGGGGCAGAGGTCTTGTGTCCCTAAACTTCAGAAGCATCTATATGCTTAGATTTGTGCTCCAGAAGTGTTAGACCTAGAAAAAGAGAAGAGTTTTACCTCTTGCCACTCTAAAGCTTGACTTCCAAAATCCCAGCCCCTGTCTGAAGCCCAAATCAGAAGACAGTTTAGTTCATTCATTCACTCAATAAATATTTCTTATTGGAACCTACCATGTGCTAGTACAGCAGAAACAAGACAGTAGTAGGCCGGGCGCGGTGGCTCACGCCTGTAATCCCAGCACTCTGGGAGGCCGAGGTGGGCGGATCGTTTGAGCTCAGGAGTT
>CAUYPO010024642.1:0-18070 GCA_963574435.1 Cheirogaleus major | reverse complement strand
TGTGTTTATCAATTCAAATATTTAAAATAATCAGGGCTTAGATATTGTATTGAATAAAAGTAAAACAGAATAGATCGATTTTATATGAAATCATTTTGTAGAGAAGTTTTCTAAAAATACTTGTCAATTGCATGAAGTACTATGAGCAGACATGGAATGTTTTTTGGTACATAAAATTTCAACATACACCTGATTGGAAACAAAGAAATATAATGATCATTTTCATAGGGCCCCAAACAATGATAGTTTAATTTAATATAAATCATATAATTTTGTGCTATCTGGTTTTAAGAAGTTTGCTTTGCATGACTCAAGGCTATCTTGGTGAATAATATAATACAAGAAAACATATATGAATAAGATTTGGCTCATATTTTTGATGTATAAATGACTGTCTTGGGTTCTATTTTAATTCTCACTTTGTCATTTTCATGAAATGCATAGGTCTTTAAAACTCTCTAAGAAAAGGCACATATTTCACATTAAGGCTAAAATAGCAAGTATAAATCTCAAACCACAGACACAAGCTTTCAAAAATTTGTTCTCATAATTGATAGTTCCATGTTGCTATTATATTGGGTTAGCAGGAAATACCACAAGTCATTCTTGGTTTCTCCCATGGGTCCTTATTTCCTTTCTTGTACTTAGAGCTACATAACCTAACTATATACTTTCAATGGTTTCAACCTTTGAAACCAAAAGCCAGGAAAGGAAGGATTTTGTGGACAGACTTTGCTCTCTTGCCTGCCTCAAAAGTCTCCTGGGGCAAGTAGGCTGAGTTTACTATCTGCTTGAATGAAAGTCATAAAAAATGGAAAGGACAGATTTCATACACACACATCCCTGACTTGGCAGAAAATTATTTCACTTTCTAATGTACCACTTATAATTGATATGAATGATGATGGTTTCCTTAAGAGTTTGTTTTTCTCCATGATGTAAAGCCATCCTGAATGTGTTTTTTTCTCCTGTTTTGTCTTAATTTGTCAGTGCAATACATACAAATAAGAAACTGGAATGTTTCTGAATTCCTTTGATTATCACATGCTCTGATAATACCTTCTCTCTCTCTTTTTTTTTTTTTGACCATTAAAATACCAAAGTATAGTATCTGAATTGGGTTTGAATAACATAGTATTGTAGAATCTTCCAAAACCTAGGAAATGCATTGCATATTTTGATAGTAACTAAATTAATCTTAGTACCTTATCCATTGTTATAATATAGTTAATGCATTTTAACATTATCAAAATCTTAAGAAGTTCAAAAGAATACTATATAGACATAACAAGTAGTCCAAGAATATTGTTAATAAATCAATGAGTGAAGAAATGGGCAGTGTTTTTTTGGTCACTTTTCTTAATTTATTATCAAAATGGACCATAGCAGAAGACAAAAGGACATAATCCTGTGCATGTAAATGAACATTATCCTTCAAATGTTAAGTCAAATATTGTTCAAATACTATTCATGTAATCCAAATCTATGTGAGAGACGTAGTCTTTTACAGGTATATTAATAGGTATTTTTTCCCTAAACAAAGAAATATATAATGCACACGTGGCCAGGAATATACAAAGAGGTTAGTAGAAAATTAGCAGAAACACAGGAGTAGGAGAGCATTCATTCTTCTAAGCACAATTTTGTTTCCCTTTGCAGTAACTATGTGTTGCAGAAAAATGGCAGTTATACCATTCTATTTTCTAATTGCCAAGTGCCTCTTTATCCTCACAACAGACATTTTTACAATTTTGGTTTCAACATTTTGTGAATACTATGAGCAGGAGGAGAGCCCACAGCAGTTCTCAGAAATAAGTCTTAATCCCAAATAAACAATCAGCTGGACAGATGCCTTCTGTGCAGCTCATTCTCACAAGGTGACCTCCTAACCCAGCCTGTTTTTACACAAACCAGGTCTCCACAAGCTGTTGTTGTTTCTGTTGTTATTTATGAAGGTATGGGTAATGTTTGAAATTCCTAGGTTAACCTTCAACTAAATTGCTATAACTCAAATTTGATCTTTAGGAGCCACTAGAACCATAAGCATAAAAAATTGGGCTCTAAAATTCCATAATTCTATGAATTAAATAAAAACGAATTAGAATTAATGACCTAGGTTTGTTGAGTATTTTATAATAGTAAGCATGACTTATTCTAAAATATATCTATTTCTTACTGAATAAAACTAGGAAGAACTTTAAGGTAACTATAGATTTTTATATAGATCAATAATGTTCATAATTGCTATATAAATGTACAATTTAAACATGTAAAGGAAATATGAATTTCAGTTTATTATAATGTCAATATTTAAAATGTATAAGCTGGAATAAGGAAAGGAAAAGGTGTGCCTAAACACTAAAATATCAAGTTGAAGAACAAGTCTGAAAAACAGAGAGGCAAAATTCAAACCTATATTTGCTGCAAAGTATCTTTAAGGATGAGCTAGTCATGTGTTGTGAGGCGAGAATGTAATCATAAATCATTATAGAAAGGAAAGAAAGTTTAATGGCATTATCACTAGAGTAAACAGAGGAAAATATGGGAGAAATGTTGTCAATATGCTTACATGTAAAAATTCAGAAGTGCAAGTGGTATTTTATACCAGTTACCCATGTCTTCAGAATTAAGTAAATAATCCCGAATTAACCAATATCGTGAGACTGAGAAAGTTATACGTTTTGGTTGCAGCATGTCAAAAGGCAAAGAGCTTTGCTAGATAATCCATGGAGGTCTTTCCATTACTCTGCTTTCTTCTTAGAAAGTTAGTAGAAAATGCATGATCGTCATTATAATGGCAAAGCATTTTCATTATCATTTAACAGATCTAACTGCTGGCAGAGAATGTATGTTGTGCATGATAGTGAATTTCAATTGTGGAAGCTAGGATTTTGTATCTGTATTTCAGCAAGGAAGGAGCACATAGGATTTAGTTGATTGTCTCATCAAATCTTTTCCTGTACTGACTTCAGAAAATATGTATCTTAGTCCTAACTATAAAGTATTCATTTGCTTTTGGCACAAAAAAGAGTGAAAGTTTATATATGTTAAGTTTTTCAAAAATTACTTAAAGAAAGTATAACTAAGTTACCCTTATTATTAAATTCCTTTCATGTTTCAGAGTTTTTTTAGAGAAGGTATTGGTGTCTTTAGTAGATAAATTTAGAGATCAAGTTGGAAATTAAAAGAACCACTCACTTCCCTATAATTTCCACATGGTATAGATAACAAATGAGAGACAAAAGACTAAATTGAGGATTATATAAGAAAAAACAAGGAAGACAGAAAAGATGAAAATATAGAGAGGGAATTACAATGAGCAAAGGCAGAGACAACTGGGAGAAAAAAAATGCAAACTGCAGTGTTTAGAAATAAGGGAAACAAAAGAACAGGTGCCATGGATGTTCTTTGGTCCTAAGCAGCTGCTTCTTTCCCAATGTTTCTTTTCAAATCCATCTGTCTCTTATAATTTATTCAGTTCCTTAAACTATCTTTTTATCTTCTTTCTTTCTTTCTTTTTTTTTTTTTTTTGGTGGGAAATGATTCAAGTGTATTTCTCTAGAAAATGTTTTGGCTTTTAGATAGAAAAATGTTGGTTTTGCATTGGTGGCATCTGAATTAAATCATGAATTAACTATGATATATATTATATATTTTATATATATTTATATTCTTTAGGTATGTCCTCAACTGAGACCTAGAAACAGTCATCCATTATGGGATTGAACATGCACAGAACACATATCTTGATTTTAAGTACCATTCCCCACTGAAATGGCCCAGAGATCCTTGGGAAAATGGGTGATTCTAGGTCTGAGCAAGCAGTGAATATACTGTTATTACAGAAAGCAAAGAAATGCTCAGAGACAATAGCATCATGTCAAGAGAACACAATAAACAGTATTATGGGTATCATGGTTATCTTCCTGTACAATTTGATATGATTTATGTTTCAAAAAGAAAAATGATGGAAATAGATTATAACATATTGACAAAATATCCATAAATCCATAGTGACTCACAAAAACTGAAGATTGTGTGTGTGTGTCTGTGTGTTTGTGTGTGTGTGAAAGAGAGAGAGAGAGAAAGGGAGAGAAACTTCTTAAGGCAAGCTAATAAGTGTAAAGGGAAAGAAAAATGAGAAAATTATTACTTTGGAAGCCCTAAAGTAATAACTAAATCAAGTAAAATATCATCAGTATATATTACATTTCAGTCGTATGCAATCTTATGTTGTGGCATATACAAAGAACATTTATTTCTCCCTCACATACCTGACACATCTGGGTCAGCTGGGTTTGTAATTTACTCCAGGCAGTAAACTGGGCTCATTCACTCTCATGTGTTTCTCATTCTCCGTGGACTGGTAGTTATCCAAGTCACATTCTTTTCATGGTGAAAGGCAACAGTGCAAAAGAATAAGCCCAACTGGACAAGGCGTTTCGAGCCTCTGTTTTCATGACACCCACTGATATCCCATTGGACCAAGCAAGCCACATGGCCAAGTCCAGATCCAAGAATCAGGAATGAATAATTTTCCCATGTATGAATCTATCACATATTAGCTAGATTTAATCTATCTAATTAATAGTCTGAAAATGTGCCATCAGGATATTCAAATCCAAATACTACGGAATGGGTTATATATTTGGTTTAGAGAGAGAGAGAGATCGATCTCACAGTTACTGCTTAAATTAAATGACAAAACTTAGAATAATCAGTAATGAAATAACCTGATATTATATATCTCCTGGTTTGATACAATAATATCACTTATATAATAATCTCTCCTGAAAAAGTAATTAACTTTAACTTCAATTTAATTCTGAGAAAACAATAGGCAAAGCTAGAATGTAGAATACGCTAAAACACAAGTAGCTTTATACTCTTCAAAACACATTCTGAGACAAAATATTATTCTACAGACATTAAGGAGAAATAACAGCGAAATGTAATGTGTGAAGCTGGATTGGATCCTAGATTTTAAAAAGTATATCATTGATAAATTGGAAAATTTACGTACAGACTATATATTAGACATTATTAAATCAATATGAATTTTATATGGTGTTATAATAATACTGTATGCAGAAAACCATCCTTGTTCTTAGGAGATGCATGCTGAAATATTTAAGGATGAAGTTCATGACATTTGCAGCTTACTTATAAATGGATAGATTGATATATAGACAGATGATAGATTATAGAATAAACAAAACTTAAAACTATCATTAGATTGTGAATAATAAGTAAAACAGTATGAATTTTTGCATGAAAATAAAGCATATCAATAAGCTTAATGTGAATAGTTCAATAAGACAAAAAGTATCTCTAAATAACCATAAGTATCCAGTAAAGGTTTTTTTCTTTGAAGGTTATCTTAACATTTTAGAAAACATTAACATTTTATAATCAATAAGTTCACAAGAAAGTTATAAAGTATATGCCTATAAATATACATTTGAATATTCTATGGTCTACTTAAATTAGGCATAAATAATATGTTATGACATGAAAATTATTATGATTTATGTATAATTAATAAGAACTCTTATTAGCCATTATTTTCATGGCTAATATGAAATATATACAAACTGCATTAAATAGACACAATAGGATGAGTTACCTCTGGATGTTTACAATTTAAATGAAGGTGGAAAGGCCAATACTATTAGTATCATTTTGATACTGTCAGTACAATGACATGAATAATAAATGGATTCTACATTATTATGACAACATTAAGATAAATTGCATATTTATATGGTAATTCCTTGTGGTAATGTAAACAGCTACATAAGCATTATGAATTCCCAGTCCCTAGATTGACATATTGATTAATATAGAATATTGCATCAATGGAACCTTCTGGTCAGTCCAATTCTGCTTTGATAAATTGTGGCTGATTATAAAGGAATGATTATAAAGGAATTATAAGTGATGGGTTCACTTATAATTGAATTAGAATTCCAATTTCCTATTATCAATCCAAAGATGGTCTCAAAATATCTTGATAAAACTAACCATTTTCAGTTAAAATTTCATTAAAATAATTTATTATTTTTAAATTGTGGTACAATATACATAATATAAATTCACCACTTAAGCCATTTTTAAGTGTAGAGTTTAATAGCATTAAGCCTATTTATCATTTTTTCTTTCTAAAATTTATAAGCATGATACATGTAATTTCCAATTATAAACTTTTATAATAATTTTATAATTTTGATCTAGCATGTCCTATTTTTACTGGAATATTATTTCTTCTCAGTTTTTAATAATAACATATTATGAAATGTTTGTGTCATATCAATGAATTGTCTTCCCATTACTTTTTATAAGTGACCTTTCTCTGAATGAATAAAATGAAGCTAGTCATAATACTCATGATGGAAAATAGAAAAGACAATGTTCAGTTCCAGAGAAAATTGGTTATCTCGATAATAATAAAGTGTTAATCATGCAACTTACTCTTGGATGAATTTGTAATCCTCATATATTTAAAAAATTTTCCTCTTCTGTTCCTGGGGTTGGCTAGACTCCTACAGTTTTAAAATCTAACTTCACTTTAAAATCACCTGATAAAAAACTACCTATTTTAAGGCCATATCAGAACAACAACAGAAAAAACAAACAAAAAAGCTACTCATGCCTCTTTTCCACACTGAGAAATTTTTTTGCTTATTAATTGGAAGAAAGTTTATCCCACTGTTTTTTATCAGCCCTTCTCCATATTTTTAATTAATCACTTTAATACAAAAATCATTAAGGAGAGGTATTCCTGATTTCATGTTGTGAACAAAGTAAGAAGTAGCAACACTAATTCTCTATCTCCATAATCTCCCATATCTATCCCAAAGAACATGCTCATAGTCTGAGTTTTCCCATTTTAGGTGAATGTGGGTGGAGATGAAATGTTTAGAAGTAATCATTAAGTGACTCTGACTTAGCTTCTGCCTTTATTTGATCATTCAGTGGTAGAAGAGGGATCTTATAGCTAAGATTTTCCCATACTCTTGCCAGCAAAATTGTCTCTCTATAGCCATCTATAATAACTTTCCTAACATTACCACAATAGGAGAATTTCTCTTTGGATTGAATTACATTTTTAAACACATTTTTTTTAACATTTACTCTGTAATAGGCATAAAACTAAGTGTTTTCCATGCATTGACTTATTTAATTTTTCTTATGACCTTATGGGGTTACATGTAAACACAATACAAAATATTGTCTATTTCGCTAATGAAGAATTGTTCACTAATAGTGAAGAAACTGAAACACAGTTTTGCTGATTCCAATTGTCCAATATTTTGAAATACTTTTTTCTTTCTTGTATTAAGTATCCCTCTTAACGTTGTGTTATCTGGAAATTAAATGTGTATTATTTCTAGTTTCCCTTATACCTAATGTCAAAATATTTAACAGAATGGGACTGTCGTAGAACCCAGGAATAGTAATATCTTTACGGACACCATGGCCTCATTTATTTGACACTATTTAAATATATCAAAATCACATTTCTTTATTGGGTTATACCCGTGCAATTAAAACTGTCATGAATATAACTTTCACTAAGTTATATGAAAGATAGGAAACACTTTACCAAACTATTTCCTGACTTTAACTGCATGGATAATAAAAGGATATGAAGAAAAAAAACACACCTAAGGAGAATAATGGGAGACTGGAGAAATAGGTAAGGCTCATGTATGCAACGTATTCAGATCATAATAAGAAAATATCAGTTTCTTAGAATCAATGAGAAGTCATTCAAGGAAGGATTTTAAACAGTATACATAGCTGAAAGAGAGAAAGTGATATGATTAAGTTTACATTTGGTATGAGCAACTATGGCTAAGTTGTGAAGAATGTTTCTGATGGAGCCAAAGGAGATGCTATTAAAATAGTAGTGCTCCATGTGAGAGTGATGGTAACTGTGTTTTCTATTTCCAGTAATAAATTACCACAAACGTAGACACTAAAAACCCATTTTTATATGCAACAGTTTCTGTGAGTCAAGAGAACAGGCAAAGTTTAACTGGGCTTTCTGCTATGGATTTCTCACATGCAATTTGTCAACCATGGCTGTAGTCTTATCTGAAGCTATGACTGGGGAAGGATCCATTGTCATGCTTACTTGGTGGTTGACAGAATTTGGTTTCCTGACAGCTCTGATGCCCGTTTCAACAAGGGCCTTGGTTCCTTGCTAGCTGTTGGCCAAAAGTCAGCCTCAGTTCCTTGTCACATGGACCTCTTTATACACATCAGCTCACAGCATGGGAGCTTGCTTCAGCAAAGCCAGCAAGAGAAAGAGTCTCCTAGAAAGACAGATGTCACAATATTATGACATCCCATTATATTTTTTATATTGTATTGTTAGGAAACAGGCCACAGTTTATTCCCAATAGTAATCAAAGCAATGGAGGAGCAGGCAGGAGGAGTTATACAAGTGACTGAATACCAGCCGTCAGGGTCTGATGATCTTCTTTGCATCTGTGCACCACAGGAAGTTTGACTTGGTGGAGTCATGGATGATGGAAAGAAGTGGGTGGACTTTTGAGATAGTTAGAAAGCATCATCAACATGGTAACATAATTGATAATTATGATAGGTATGTGGTAAGTAAGAGTGGGAAAATGATTTCAAGAATATCCAACCATCAACTGGAGAAAAGATGTTGGCATTTACTGATATAAAATCAGTATTTGTTTATACTATTGTCTGGATTTTTTGGGATATGCTGAAAATATGTTAGCACAGCCTACAACTAGGGTCTCTTGCATCATGTCAGTTGATAGACGATGCCTGATGCCCTTTATGTTCTGACATTTAAGCACAGGAAATTTATAGTTTTCAAAGAATTAGCCCATATTATTTATTTAAATACTTTACCCAGGAATGTTGAAGCAATCACATTTCTTATTCTGTGTCCCTGGTTACCTCATGGTAGTGATGCCTTCCAGTAGATTTACTTTTTCAGAGGAAAGAGCTTCAGCTGTGAGGATGGGTTTGTTGGAGAGAGAAATTGTGAAAACATTTGATAGGTACATCTTTTATTATCCTAAGATTACATGAAATTTGTTTTAATCTTTTAAAAATGTTCTGGAAGTAATTTAATATAAAATTTATAAAACTAATTTTGGATACTTTGAAATAGAACTATATAAAATTCCTGATATATTACAGTTTCTGACCTATTACAAAAGGCAGTTTCATATGGTTTAATGTGATACGTCATTATCAGAGATGACTGACAATCTTGTATCAGAAGTCTCATTTGAGAACTCTTTTCCATATAACTCACAAAATCTCCAATCTGAGTAATTTTATATGAATGAAATATAAAAAATCATGTGTTGAATATTTATCATGACTATTATGACATGGTAGTAACTCTCATATGTGTTAATAGGAAACCATTATTGTTTCCTAATAAATCAATTCATAGACCCAACTGGAAAAGTCATTTCTTAATGATGAACCCACTCTCCTTTTAGGCAACTATATCACGTACAGAGAGTACACAAATGAAATGGAATACATACCAGTTATTAACTTTAATTTCTGCATGATTCACTTGAATTTCATTGTTCAAATATAACTGATACAGTTACAATTGCTTGGAATACAAATTAATTTCCAATTATCTATTGAAATCATATTATTCTTTTTGCATTTCAGAGATTATATTCTGAATACTTGTGTGCTTTACCACAGGGATTTTATTTCTAATCTTCTGTTTTTAATAGCCTTCTCCTTAAACCAGGATTAAAGTTTTGTACCTTTTAGGAAACTTTCTGTTTAATATTCTAGCCTCAGAGAGTCTTTGTGCAGGATGGAAAAATCTCTGTTTCCCCACTGCACAGATGCCTTCTCCATAAGGCAATATTTTGCTTTTTTCTCTTAGTTCAATCTGAACACTAGATTCCTGAAAATTTATAATATAATTTAAATGAAATAAGTCTTATTTTAATTTTATTTTTTCAATGAGATATAAACTGCCCTTATAACACTCCATGTTGCATTTCAAAACATTAAATATAATTAATCCACAGGTCTGTATTCTTCCCCATTGTCTTTTCTTCTAAGATCCAAACTCTCATTGATATTCACAATCAACTAAGATGTTTCCATACTGCAAAAAGTCCCTTACATTCCTGGAAAATATTATTATTGACATATGTAAGATAAACTTCCTAATTATAGAACAATTTTTGTAATTTTTAAATATTAATGTTTTTAAAATCTATCCCTGCCTTTTTATTCCTACTACCATGATCTTGCTTCAGGTTCTCATTATCTTCATCTGGACTATTTTAATAGTGGAAATTGGTCTTTGATTTTAATCTTTCTCCGTGGAAAACATCTTCTGTATTATTGCAAGTATGCTTAAAAAAACAAACCAAAAATTATATTATTTCTATTAATGAGAAACTTAGTGTCTCCCCATCCAATCAAATTCAACTGTTTTAGCCCAGAACACAGGATGAGTTTAGTCTACACCAGCCTCGTCAGCTCACACTCTCAGTCTTTGCATTGATTCCTATACTACAGTAATACTTAATAATTGCTTTTTTTCAAACACACACCATACCCTTTATCTTCTCTAATCTCTCATTTCCTCTGCCTATATTATTATCATCTCCCATTTCTTATTCACATTTTCTATTCATTTTTTAAAAATCAGGATCATAAATCAGTTTGTCCAAAAGTGTTTCCACTCATCTTGAGACCTAGTTCCATCTCTTCTTTTTACCTACAGCATGCTTCAATACACCTGTATTAGCAGGTGTTATCTTTCTTAGTTGCACAGGAAAAAAAGTATATCATGCAATCAGTTGTATATTCAGTGAAATAAAAGATGGGGTTATTTTAGTATTTTTAGAAGTATTTTATGTCACTGTATTTCCTCCTTCTCCCAACTTCCCAGTCAGTGGGAAATATAATAACTTGATTTCTTACAAAATAAAACATCTACATTGATATTTTGATTTCTATATCCTCCCTAATAAATTCTGCTATTTTTCTACACCTAATTCATTTACATGATTCCATTGACAAATCATTGTCTATATTGCCTTAATTTTCATTTTTTACTTCCCCAAAATGCTGAAGATCTTAAGCAAGTAGTGTTCGTTACTTTTTCGTTGTTCGTCTGTTTGTTGTTTTTGGTATGGAGATCTATCGTTTTGGTTGTATCCTCTGCCTTTTTGATTATTCTGTCCCATAAATTATAACCATAATATTAATCATTATCATTTCACTCTATATTCCAATTGATTGACTCACCACTGCTGTATGGCAAGCTTTTGCTAGAAGAGAGGAGATATTCATATAATGTGTTGATCCTCTTCTCAAATTTTCAGTGCTTGCCTCACTTCACCACCATTTTTGTCAGCAGTGCCCCCATGACAAGTTGTTCCTCTTTTATGTTGTTGACCATTTTTCTTTGCTGCTGTTGTTTTAAAATATGTCTTCTGTGAATATATTATTCTTTTACCTATTACTGGCTGAGTTTATTAACATAACTGACTGATATTCAATTATACATTGTCTATATTCATGCATTTAGCCTATGTCTCCCAATGATAAATATAGTCCAAGTATATTAGCATATTTTCTTATACAAGTGTATGCCTTTTGAAATAAAAGCAAAATGAAGGGCATTTGGACATTTTTGACTCTGTGTTGTATCTTTTTAGATTACAGAGGAAATGCTTGTCAAATTTGTATGTATCATGAAACTCTAATCGATAGATGTCTCAGTTTATTTGGGGTATTATAACAAAATTCCATGAACTAGGTAGCTTATAAACAACAGAAATTTATTTCTCAAATTTTGGAATCTTAGACATCCAAGATCAAGGTGCTGGCAGATTTGGTGTCTGGCCAGGGCCCACTTCCTGGTTCATCGAGAGAGCCTCCTCACTGTGTCCTCACTTGGTAGAAGGAGCAGCTCTCTGAAGCCTTTTTTTTAATAAGGGCACTAATCTCATTCATGAAAGCTTTGCCTTCATGGCTTTATTACCTCCGAAAGGCCCCACTTCCTAATACCATATCATTGGTGATTAGGCTTCATCATATAAACATTCAAGCCATAGCAATAAATAATAAACTAGAGGAATATTTTGTAACCTTAAGTATATCAATATCCTGGTAGGGTAGTTTTAATATAACCAGGTAAAATATGTTATTTCTAACATTTGGGTGAATAAAATAACTTGAGAGATGTAGGGAAAGGAAATAGTAAAGTAGTAAAAGAAAGTATGAATTAAAATGACTTGTCCATACTTGATAAATCCTATGACAGAACAGAAGGATGAGCTGATAACTTCACTGTCTACCAAACCAAATATGGAAGGGATTTTTTACAAATAGGTGGGGACTATAATCATAAAAAATAAAGTTCCCCCAACATGTACAGAGGAATCTAGTTGACGTGGTACAAAGTTATATGGCCAGGTGATAGGTTCACGGCTCTTAGAAATTTCTCTGAAAGGGAAGGCCTTGTGTATGTGTTTGTATGTGTGGGTGTCTGTATTGTCTGTATGTGAAAGTATGTGTATGTTATGGGTGGTAGTAAGAGGCATAATAATCATCTTTGCTTATTTAAAGCCTTTTATGACAAGAGGGATTTTCCTCTCTTTTAATTTCCAAAAGGATTAATAAATAAAGGCGAAAGTGATTATATTTGGTTCTGTATAAACCAAATATTAGCTTTGAATAATGAAGATGCTTGAGACAGTCTTGGCAGGCAATATGTGGTGTTGCTTGTCACAACAGGTGTTCAAACATAGACAGAATGATTGCTTGGCTAGAATACTGCTGAGGAGATTAAAATATCAAATGCATGGTTGTTTTAGAATGTCTTTGGGGTCTCTTCTAAGCCCCAGGTTACCTAATTTTTAAAAATATCTTCTTCCCCAATGTCTAGTTTAAATACTAAGTGGAAGATTTCTGTCCTAAATTTCTGCTATGAGAAAAATAACATGTCATATTTCTCCATGTAAGAATGTACAGTACTGTGTATATAAAGTAATGTACTTATTTGATTTATAAATAGGCTGCTTTTAAACTTCATGTGTTTTATCTCTTTCATAGACATATCATTTATCTCAAAAATAAGGATGACACTTTTTTCAAAGAGATTGCATTTATATGTATATGTGTGTATTTAATTCTATCCACTTATTTAACTAATGATGAAAGCATATTTTTCCTTCAGCAAATTTTTTTCTAACATTTTTTTTTTGCCAGACATTGAACTTTCCTTCTATCATATCATTTAACTTTCAGAACAATACATACATTTTATAGATGAGGAAATTGATGTGTAGCATAATAAACTATTACCCATAGTTACATAGCTAACAGGGGAAGGGTCAGGGCATTTGACAAAATTAGAATTACACCAAAGCCCTTGTTTTTAACAACTACATTTTATTTAGAATGAACAATCAAGCCAAAACAAAGAAACAAGCATTTATTTTCTTCCTGAAACATCCATAAGCACAGAAAATGTTAAAGGTAAACTCTTAGGGGAAATTTTCTAGTTTATTTCCAGCATAAAATATTTTCACTACTAAGATTTGTCTGGAAGATATATTAAGATATTTCTTTAAATATGAAGGTTTTAGATTCCACAATCTATACTTTTAATCACTTTTAGTGGCTTGAAAATATAGAAAATGTTAGTTATTTTTTTTGAATAAACACTTAAGACTGAACCAACTGCTTCCAATTATTAATGATTAAAAATAAAAAAGAAAAGTCAACTTAATCTACACAAAACGATGACTCCAAATTAATAGTTTTAGAGGATGTTTTTGTTTGGTCTTAATTTTTAACACTATTCAATATGATGCAAAAAGTGATCTTATCTTTAGTTCATTTATATCTTCATATAATTTAACAAATCAACACCTTACAAAGTTACTTTATAGAATTAAATATTTTTCATTTTTACTTAGATTTAGGCACCATCCTGTTTTTAAATTTACTCTTCTTCCAGTTTTTTTTTTCTTTTCTTCCTTTTATTTCTGTTTTTAATTTATTTTTTCCTTATATTCTCTCTCATTCTCTCTCTCTCTTTCTTTCTCTCTCTCTCCATTGTTTTTCTGGGGTTCTTTTGTTTATGTTTTGTTTTTGTTTTTGTTTTTTGTTGAGGAAAATATTGTTTCTATTGAGGGTATATGGAGGGAGGCTATTGTCTTGTTTCTAGATCAATAAACCTTCCAGATGAGTCAAAAACATTGCATAAAGTGGAGCTTCTCAAGAATACACCACAGGGATGTGTCAAATTTCCTTCAACAGTTGTAACTCTAGCTTAGAAAAGTTTAAGATTGATTTAACAAGGTGACTATCTAAGCTAAGCTGAATTAAAACTAAAGTTTTCATCAAATTTCTGTATTTAAGTAATGCTATATGACATTGTACGCCTATGAGATAAATTTTTGTGTGTATGAAGTATAAACTCCAAACCATTAGTCAACTTTTTATGAAGTTATTTAAAAAATTAAAAATTGTACAATAATTACCTGAAGCAATGACTTTAGTTTTAAAATAGCTTAACTATGTCACTTAGAGAAAAGTCAATATTCTGTTTAGAAACTTGCAAATTCAAATAAAAGACAAGAATGTGCATAAAATAATATTTTTTCTTATTAAATAATTTTAGTTCACTCAAGAGTAATTATCAGATCCTTTGAAAGTAACTCGAAAGAGGGAGCACTAGAATATACTCTGTTTTATTGTGTTTGAATGACATTGCTGATTCTTAGAGAACAGTTTTTATTTGTTCACCAAGGACATTTTGGACTCCTGAGGTTTAGCTGGTACTTGATTCTGTATGCAGAGTAAAAACGAAATAGGAAACAAGTCAGTTAATCTTATATTAACTTTATGTAGAGAAGTTTAGCAAGTTTTGTATGTCTAAATTAGGTGTGACTAAGTCCATCTTGTGTAAAATATTTCCACTGAAAGATCTAGATTATTTACATGTCAAGCAAATAGTTGGTCATTAGTTTGAGTTAATTAAAGCATTATTTTAGAAAGATGCAATAGAGGTACCCAAGTAGAATCATGAGGACAAGATTAAGGAAGACTGTGGTTTTTTGTGTGTGTTTTTGTTTGTTTGGTTTCTGTTTGTTTGTTTTCTGGGAATGTCATAACAAAATTCCAGCACCCGGGTGGCTTAAACAACAGAAATTTATTTTCTCAGATTTCTGGAGGCTGGAAGTCCAAGATCAAGGTGTCAACAGGGTTGGTTCCATCTGAAAAGGCAGTGAGAGAAGGATCTATTTCAGATCTCTCTCTTGGGCTTATAGATGGCCATGCTATCCCTATGTCTTCACATCATTTTCCCACTTCACATCTCTGTGTTCAAATTTCCTATTATAAGGACACCAGTCATGTAAGATTAGAGCCCACCCTAATAACCTCATTTAACTTAATCAACTCTGTAAAGACCCTATCTTCATATATAATTAAATTCTGAAGTACTGGGGACTTTTAAGGGAACAAAATTGAGTAAATAACAAGCTCCTTTTAGAAATTGCCTTAACAGTCTATGAAAATATCTCTATAGATTTCCTGAGTAATATATTTAGTGTTATTTTTTATAGTTGGCTGTACAAATGAAGGATTTAGTGAAGTTTAGAATAGACATCTAGAGATCAACAAAATTAGCATGGATGCTTTCAAATTGTAGAGCTGTAAGCCAAGTTTCCGTATGAACTGAAACTTAAACTTTCACAATCTCACTTACCTGCTCATACCTATGTATGAAACCTTGGTATGAATCAAAGAAAATACATTATGTTGTCTTATTATAGTTCTATATTTCTTACCACAAGATTTCATTGCAGCCATGTTGTCTTTGTGATAATAAGAAAATTACACACACACATGTCCTCACACAAAATTAAAAATGTGCACATATACTATGGTATACTAAGTCCCAGTTATGTTGCATATCATCTATTTTACTTGGCTAATCAATAGTCCTTAAGCTAATAAGCTAAGTATGTGGGAAACTAAACTAGGACAGATGGTTTATTGATAAATGGTGAAAACACATTTTCATAAGGCATTTAAGTCAAATTTCTTACCATGGAACACCAGGAGAAAATTATAATCCCTGTCATTGTCTCACCAATTAAGTGCCTCAGCCCAGTGTAGCATGAACAAGAGCCCAGTGAGCACTAGGCTCAGCATTTAGTACATCGTGAATTATCACTTTCTGATGGATTTAAGTATCTTCTTAAGGAGAACAGGAAGCAAAGCAACATGAAACTATGGCCTCCAGAGTACATATGTAGTTTGCGTATTCCAGGTTCCTGGAATCATTTCTACTGGGCATGGCATCCATGCATTAAGACAAATCGCATCTACTCTCCATGGAACTCTGTGCCCTCACATACTCTGCTAATAATAAATATTTTATATGAATAAGTAATTATAGAAAAATAGAATATAATAGACTCAGATTAATAGTTACTCTCTATAACCTGGAAAAAATTACATTTACTATTCCAAGGTGAAGATACCAAACTCTTTGTGCCTCCTTTGGGCTTATTCCAAAATGAGGTTGTGAGGTGATCTAAGTCTCTAAGATTTATAAGGCATGTAAACATTCTCTACTACTATGAATTGGGGACACTTAGAAGAGTGTCTAGAGTGGGATCATGTGCCTGAAATACTGAAAATAATTTTAAAAGAGATCACAGATATTGAATGGAAATTAAATCAAGTGACAATGGGCGTGGACCCATTAAATATATAAAAGATATATATAGAGATAAAAGGGTATAATAAAACTCAGTATTCATATAAATAAATATGAACTTTAGAGAAAAGTATTCTAAACAATTAATGTATGCTTACTAATAATCAGTTCTCTCTTGGATATAATGATGCTTTAAGGAAAATCTTAATAGTTTCATATTGACTATGAATTTTTTTTGTTAATTAGGTGAGCATTATCTTGCTCTAGAATAAAATAAAGCAATGGAATGATGAACGAACAATTATTGAGGGTCTCATGTGTTACAAAGAAATTATTATACTTTTCTGGAAGTTCAGGGGAAAAAATTCCAAGAAATTGTGACCATACGTGTTGTAAAATTAGAAAGTGTTTTATTCCGAAATGTAACTGTTACAAACAGAAGCCGAAAATCATGTTTTATAAATTTCTATTACTATCATGCTGTGTCCTAGAAGGCAAACATGGGAAGCTATTAATATTTACAGACTAAGAATGAAGAAAACATTATAAATTAAGTATTACGTGTTTTCACAGAAGAGCACGGGAAACTGACCCAAAATCTGACAGAATATTTTCTATGTTAAGAGAAAAAGAAAAGCCACAGAGAGTTTTTAAAGTAGTTAACCTTTGGTATTCAGTCTCCCACTTTACTACATGCAAGAGCCTGAGATTTCTTGAGATAAATAATAAACATCTACTCCCTAGCATTTTAGGTGAAACTTTGTATGCTTTCTATATAATGTAGCTTGATTGCACTATGTGATTTTGAAAGGCAAAGCTTAACAATCTGTATTTAATTTGTAAACCATGTGTAAGAAGCTGCTGTGCAACTCTGTAAAATCTAATGGAAAATATGACAAACCGATTGTCAATTAAATAATCAAAAAACGGTATCAGTGAGCTGATGTGTGATGTCATTTTTGGCTGGAAGTTAAACCTGACTTGAAATTTTCCATCTCAAGCAGATGACTGCCAGTCCAGAACACACACTCAGAGACATTCTTCAAATTACAATAAAATCCACTTTCAATTAAGTGTCTTTATTATCCATCATATTTCATGGATACATCAGAATTCTGATTCATAATAAAACTAGAGAAATAGAGATAAATAGAAATAGAAATAAAACTAGAGAAAAAGAAAATCACATAAAATTATTCTTTATTATCTTTTCCAAAATCCTTTGTCCCGGTAATTCAAATCTATACATAATTCAGAATTCATAGAAATATATTACTAAATACAATATTATTAGGGAGAGGCAAAGATATACAATGTATCCAAAATGTAAAAAAAAAAAAA